>JZKD02S1743489.1:614567-628103 GCA_000966675.3 Picea glauca | reverse complement strand
GGGGGAGGAATTATCCAAGTATATATCAGTGTCCACCCACCTATTCCAATAGCTCAAAATACAGTTTTCCACCTTGGTAGTTTTTCTATGGTTTTTTGGGTCCTGAACTTCCACGACCATTTTGAGGCCCTAAACGATGTTTTTTTTGGACTTTTGGGGGGCTAAGGGTTGCCAACAACATGCCCTGACACCTAGCAGAAGTTTTACTCCTCGACTAGACCTTTCCAAAGAGATATATTTTTCCCCAAACAAATATTGTATGCAAATGTTATGCCCTCAGGAAGTTGATGTATCAACTACCCCCATCGGGGTCCACAAACCTTTTGGCGTTTCATATTCCCGGGTTAGAGTTTTGAATGTTTATGGTTTTATCATTAATTATTTATGTTAAAAAGGCCTTTTGAGCCTCATTTTAAACATCTTGTTGTGAATGAGCGTACCCATCACATATCTTCTTAGAGATAAGTTTCCACCATTCTAGCGAGTTCATTCACTTTGTATTTTTAGAATTTTTGTACATTTATTTCATTAATAGAAATTGTGTATTATTGTATCTCTGTGTTTCTTGCAATATCTCTATTTATTTCCTCATTATATCTATGCATTCATTTCATTCTCAAAATAATATGGATCACTACAATAATGTATTTATACGAAATTTAGATCAAGAGAGTTGAACTAATTCAACTTCCTAACTCTTCCTCTTTCTAGCTTATTCAAAAAAATTATGATCATCTAAATTATTCTTCTCTTCAAATAATATTTCCAAGAATCATATGTTTTGGTTATTTCAAATGGCCTCAGAAAGTGATGATATGCTCTCAATAGATCTTAGATAACAACAAGGTTGTTTTCTATCTTTCCCTTTCCTTTGTCTAACTTAGACATAAAACTATGAATTAGACCCTTTCCCTTGTAGGGGTCTCTATGTAGTCCTTTTCCACCATTTTACCGGTGCACATGATTTTTTTAAGGCACTTATTTACTAACTTTGGATCCCACTCAATAGCCCCATTACTTCAATCCAGGGAAGGAAAACATTATCCACCTTGACGGGTGGTAGATGAAATTATTGTACCATCCTTTTTGCATCATCTAGATATTGATCATAGTCTTTTGAAATCTCTTGGATATCTTCATTCAAGCTACCGATTGTACCTTTCTAATAGCTAAACACCATATCGATTCAACCCATTTTCTTCTCACTCAATCGTGGAATATTTGGGGGTGCTTCCTTGAAATCATTTCACCATTATTGCAAGTGGTCCATGTGCCTCTACCAACCTTCTTCTTGTTGTCACCACTTTGCAACCTATGGGAAAACATTGCAACTTCTTAGCATTTTTCTTACAGGTCTAATACAATTTTGTAAACATAATTCTACACCAAGGTCACATTATCATGGATCTCCAAATCACATTCCATGAAGTTGCTTGTAATGTACTTCACACCCTTGTAATTATAATTACTTGGTTCTTCAAGTTTTCAATTTCTTTCTCATCTGCTTCCATCTCATGAGCCATTTTAAGGACATTTGAATCATTTACATGAGTTGTAGCAACTCCAATCATGGCCATAACATTTGTATCATATTCATCTACATCCATTATGGTAGCCTCTATGTTCTTGTTCACCATCTGATCTAAGGTTGTCCTTCTCTCCTTATGGATTTATCTAACAATTTGCTTACTTTTCTTATATAATGAGAAAATTGCTAATCAAACCACCTTGTCCCCTATGGGATGGGTCCCTAAAAAAAAACATTGGAAAGTTTGCTTAGTTGGTGTGGGAAATCCTCTCTCCATCCCCATTCTCATGGAGGACTTGATTTTTGTGATGTTGGTTGTTGTTATCTACTAGATTTTTTTCTCCGTGGTTGACTTAGCCACACAACAACCTCCTCTATAAGTATCCTCTTTGGGGTTTTATATGTATTTTTCAATTTCCTTGGTGTGATATTCCTAGGATTTAGTACCTTCTATCTTGATTATGCCAGTTGTTGCAGTAATGTCCTTTTTCATCCCTAAGCATCCTACTTCACTAGTTTTGTCTGCAATTTTTTTCTTTTGTTCTTTATCTTCTTTAGCTTTATTGTTTCTCTCTAAAACTTCCTAATAAGAAAATGTTTTTCTTTTGACCTTCTCCTAAGAGTATTCTTCATTAGAGAAAGGCAACTAAATAGCCAAATGTGATTGGTGGTTGGAAACAACCTTCATTGGATCATGAAATCTTAAAGTGTTTAGACTCGAATCTATATTTTTCCTTTTTTTCTTCCTCTTTCCTTGAAAATAAGAAGTTAGGTAGCCCAAATAACCCTATCATGATTGGATACGTGGGGCAAATTTTCTTCTGTGTGGAGGACAAAAGATTAATTAAAACCAAAAATAGCAATTTGATAAGCAATATCTTGATCACCAAACTACCAAGTACATGCTTTGATAAAGTGTGTGGCACATTTCTCGTGCCATAAATCTCGACGTGTGTTAATGCCTTTGAATGCCAATCCCAAATGTCTTCTAATTCTTTGATTTCCTCTACAAATAACCTAGAGCAGATTTTCTTGAAGTCAACTCATTTAGGTGAGAAAATAAATAATTCTTATATCTACCCATATCCACCATCCTTTCATAATTTCACAATAATTATTTTTAGTTGAAAACTATTACACCCACATAGCTATCATGTACTGCTAAACTTGAGGAAATTTGTAGTAGCCATCCAAATTGACTACCTCAAAGGATGCTATACATCATCTCGCATCACTCATCTTGTCTCCATATTTTTGTTCTCTAATATCCATATGATAACCTTGAAGCAAGGCAAGACAACTATTTTAGTAGCTACATTTTGGAGTTGAGACCTTCAAAATTTTTGATTTGTTTAATAGCATATTTTTATCTTGATCAGTTAGATTGGAAAAGGTTAGTCTCCCATTTTCTTCCTTGTAAATTTGAAATATCTCCTCATACTCAAGGGCATGTTTGATATTGGTGTACCTTGAAGTATTTGAATATATGATAGACATGGCTTCTTTTGGTTTGGGATCCTTTGTAATAGGTGCTAGTTTCTTTTGGCAACTCGACAACTGCACCTCTCTGTCTCAACTTGACTTGTCGGATAAATCACAAAGTGGTCACATCCCTCCAACACTCTTCAACTTCACCTCTCTATCATATCTTTGGTTGTGGAAAAACTCACTAAGCGGTCACATCCCTCCTACACTCAAAAAATTGACTCACGTATCCAACATCCGCCTTCTTCACAATGACTTGACTAGAACCGTTCCTCCATCCCTAGGTAACTGCTCTTCCAAGTTCCCTCACGTATTTATATTCGAATGAAAATCAATTATTGGGAAGTATACCACATGAGTGGAGTAATTTGAGAAAGCTTCGTAACATATCCATGCATCTCTTGGTAACATATCTAAGTTGGAGGTGTTGGACTCATCCAAAAATAATTTGAAATGCCATATTCTTCAAGAGCTCTCTATATTGCATGAGAAGACTATTCTAGATGTTTTATCTAACCACCTATGTGGTAGAAATCCAAACTTTGGTTTTTGGGTCCCATTAGACCACAACCTTTTTATGGAGTGTACCGATTCCCTTAATAATAAATGTATGACTTTCAATGGACTCTAGTGATATTTTTTAGATGATATTGTCGAGCATGTAATTTTTTACTTTTTGATGCATAGGTATTGATGATAAAATTGTAAACATAATGATGACGACATTTTGAAGAGAGACGTGCCTCTCATATCTTTTTGTATGTGCTTCGAGCACCTTCAGATTGTACTTTCATTCTCCTCCAATACAAAAGTACATTTTTCCTTTGAAAAAATAATAAAATTTCAAAATATCTTAACTTTTATCAAATTACACCAAATGATTAAAAATTCATTGAAAAACAAAATAACTATTTATTTTATTATAGAAAAAAATAAAAAAAAACAAAATAAAAAACATAAAAAAAACAATTATAATCTTATTTAAATGGAAATCAATTCATAAAAATTAAAGAGAATTGTTCTATAAATTTTATAAAAAATGTCCAAATTTCAAATTCATTTAACTATTTATACAACTTGAGTGGGCCTAATGGTTAAGAATATGTGTTTCCTCGGTACAATCCCATAGTCTATATAAAATCGAGGATGATTATTCCAGTGATCATCGATCATGAGAAGGATTAATGATCCTACATAATAGTGAAGGAGAGATCAAAGGTTAAGACACAACAGTCTTCTGATCACCCCACTAGCGGATGAGGAGCATTAGACCACAACCGCGCAAGGAAGATGCAACAACCGTTGGATCATCCAACTAGGATTGTTGCAGACCATCAGATCATGAGAAAGGGGTAAATTGATAACCGATGAATCATGATCGTCATATATGGAGGTAGAGAGGAGGACCGTCGAGTTAACTTCTTATTAAGTTGTGACCGTCAGATCACGCTAAAGGAAGACCGATGGTTGGGATCCATTGTGGAGATCGGAATATGAGTTAACGTCAGCCCAGGTTCATACTCCACAATTAACCATAATCATCGATCTTGGTAGGTCGCTAGTGAGCATCTTCCATTGCGGATATCAGGAGGAGAGTTAAACCGCGAGCTAGTTGTAGTTCCACAATCTCTTTCAGCCATCGGATCTGGGGGAAGACAGATCTACATCATTGATTAGCATACAATGATTAGGACGTGATCATAGCGCTTGGATCCTCGCGCTAAAAGGAGAGAGTGAGGAGTTAAGGGCTGGGTAATATCAGTGCCTCAATATTAAACCCTTAGTCATGGGGAATGGTCCTATGAAAAAAAGGGCCAACAGATAAGCAAACAAAATTGTGACAGATAACCGAATTCAATCCTATTAGTGATCGAATCAGGTGAAGAGCATTCGATCCTAGGCACCCTTTTACGGGTTTAGAGCACCCCAAGATAATTTGGGTATCTTAACTGTGGGATAGGTGACTTGGATTTGGATCTGGTGCAATCTTATGGAAAATTTAGGTCAAGTTCATATCTAACTTGCATCGGTTTGGTATCAGAGCATAGAAATTGTATGCAGACCGCAAGCAAGGAGAGAGATTAGTTTGATACCATTAGTTTGGTATCAGAGCATAGATAATTTTTAGTCTAATACCATTAGTTTGGTATCATAGCACATATAAATTTTATTCTGATACCATCAATTTGGTATCAGAGAAAAGGAATGCTCTTTGATAGGGAATTGCAGAATTGCAGAGAAAGAATGTGAAGGTGGAGTTCAAATTGGAAATCTGATAAGAAGATAGTATGCATAGGAGAATGCATAAGGAGGTAAAATATATTCTACACAGAGTAATTTGGATTTAGGGAAATCTAATAGAACAAGGCAGAGGCAAAGAATAGTCCATTCAAGTGCATATGAATGGTGGAACAAGATCATGCAGAGATCTTGAAGGTTGATATGCTATGTTTTTATTCTAACTCTAGTTTTGTGCTTGTTGTAGGCTAAGAACAAATTGAAGGTTGATACCAGTAGACAGCTAGGAGGTTGTGATAGAAAAACAATTTTTTTCTTGGTGAAAGAAGTGGCAAAGAACCTTGAGGATCCAACTGAAATTTGGACAAGGAGGACAAAGTTGAATGTTCTCAGAAGAAGTGGGGTACTGCAGAAGCCCAAGAGGAGCAAAGGTGTTTCTCAAAAGGTGGTTCCAGGGATAGAGAACCAATTCAGTACCAAGAGGTCAGGCTCAGAGGGAAGCTTGAATTGGTATGAAGACAGGTATGGATGCTTGTCAAGAGAAAGCTTAGAGGCAGTCCACAGGTGAACAGATGAAGTTTACAAAGGATGGGAAGACAATGATCACTGAAGGTCATTATATAGGTTTAGAGGAAATCCACAACAAAAGGAAATGTGCCAAGGTAAAGGGCATAGAGAAGATGAGTCAAGAAGAGTTTGACAGAGAGATAACTACTATAAAAGGTTATATTAGTTACATGGTGAAGTTGCTACAAGAGGAAAAGATGCAAGAGAACCAAAGACATGGATGGAATATGAAAAATAAATTCCAGTGGCTAGTAATGAAGTTATATGAGGATAAGCTTTGGAAAATATTGCAGGAATTGAAGCAGAGGATAAATGCTTTGATGTAGAAGGAGAAACTCATAGGAGCTGAGTTTAGATACAGACCATTGACAATAGAGGAAGGAGTTCATTATTGTGAACCAGAGAAGGGAGACATCCTTGGAGAGGATGTTGTGGAGAAGAGACTAGTTGACAGTCTCGTGAGCTCTTTGGAGAGTTCATAGCAACATGATGAAGATATGCTGGAAAAGGAATCAAGAGAGGTTGAAGGCCTTAATGTTTTTAAAAATGATAATTTGTGTATGTTTGTAGGTAAAGTAGGTGATAGACAACTACTTGAAGCTGTCATGAAGATGGAGGAATAAAGGAAATGTACAAAGACATTTTGAAAGGGAAAAATCAGAATTACATTCTGATGGAGAATGAGGCTATGTTGTCTCATGAAGACAACCAAAGGAGAACACATACACATTGGGATGATGAAGGGACTAACAAACATGAAAAAGGATTTGTGGTTGCAGGTAAAGAAGAATTGGCTCATGAAGATAGCCAACATGAAGTTGCATAGAAGCATTATGATGAAATGGTTATCAGGTGGAATGAAGAGATAGAGTTGTTGGAGAAAATCCTGATAGAACCTGAATCAGAAAGAAGAGAAAGTGCATCCAATGAAAGGACATGTTCACATATGTCTAGCAGTGAAAGATAACTGCCTATTGCATATAAAGAAAAAGAGGTAAATTTTGATTTTAATTTTAATATAAAAGTTGTAGGCATACCAATAGAAGATGAACATGACATGGGAGTAGCATCTAGACTATTTCCTAGGGAAGAAAGTATTCCTCAAGTGCTGAATATTGGGGAAGAGTTAAATTTTCTGGAAAGGTGGTTGACTAAAGGTGAAGACTACAGAGAATATGCAGACTTGATTCAAGTAAAAGAGAAAATGAATGTGTCAATTAGAAGTGGCATGGGAGAAAGAAATCAGAGTAAGAATCCTGAAGATATAATTTAGGACATGATGCAACAATTAGTTGATAGCAACAACAACATAATTCAACAAAGAGAGAACAACAACAAATGACAGAGTATGTACCAGCCAAAGGACCAACTGCACATAGAGGTTGATATGAGATGGAATTTGATGAGGAAGATGTCTCAGAAGAAGAAGACAACAATAAGGAAAAAAATAAGGAGCAACAAGCAAGGGACAATAGAAGATTGTGAAAGAAAATCCAGTGGGGAATTGCAGCATAAAATGTGGAAGCCATGAGAAGTGCAAGCAACAACAAATCAACAACAGAATAGAGAAGCAGATGGAGCAAGTGGAAGGATTTAGTACAAATTTTGGGACCCTGGAGGGTTTTCATCAACATGTGAAACACATGATCAGGAGATCATGAATGTTTTCAACCTTGGGAGTTTGATGCAGGAGCATCCTGCTTCCAAATTATTGTACAATTTCCTAGATTAGGAGGTCTTGTGTTTTCAAGGGAGTTGGTTCCCAAAGTATTGATTTATTTGTAATTTCCTATGTTTTGAATGGTTTGGGTGAGGAATATGTGTGTGAAAATATAATTGTAAATGTTCTTGAATATGTGAGAACATGAGTGATATTGGGCTTGTGAAGATATCATGAGGATCTTAGGGATTAGGAGATCCTATAATAGGGACTTGGTTGATCCAGATTATTTTCGGCATGAAATGAAAGCGGAGATATAACACAAAAATATACAGAGATATTGAAAGAGAAACAATAATATAATCGAGATATATCGGAAATATAACAAGAGACACAGATATACAGTAATACACAATTTCTATTAATGAAAGAAATGTACAAAGACTGTAAAAAATACAGAGTGAAAGACTCACTAGAATGGTGGCAGCTTATCTCTGAGAAGAGATGTGTTGGATACTCACATTCGCCAGAAGATGATTGTTACAATGAGTCTCCAAAGTCCTTTTTAGCATATGTAAAATCCAAAACCCTAACCCTGGAAGATGAAAATACAAAAGGTTTGTGGGCCCCGATGGGGGTAGTTGATACATCAACTTCCCATGAGCGTAAATTTTGCATACGATCTTCATTTGGGGCGTTCGATACACCGTTAGAAAGGTATCACCAAGAAGAAAGATTTTTGACTATCTAAGGTCAATTACTTTGGCATTCATCTGGGCCCCAAATCCCCAAAAAACATCGTTTAGGGTCTCAAAATGGCCCTAGAAGTTTGGAACCCAAAAAACTGTCGAAAAACTTCCAAGATGGAAAATTGTTTTTTGAGCCCATGGAATAGGTGGGTGGCCACTGATATCTACCTGGATCAATCCTCCCTCCGTATAAAACAATGGTCTCCATTGCGTTGAGTTCTTGGGGGAGAGAGGGAAGTGTTTTTTGAATCTGAATCTTGGTGAGCTGCTTGCCTTGTTGGAGATGTTGCGCTGCTTACCTTGTTGGAGATGTTGCACTGCTTGGTTTGTTGAAGGCTGTCATGAACCTGATGTTGGTGAGGCTAAGTATGTTCAACAAGTTGAGCTACATGAGAGGAATGTGTGCCGAAGGAATCTTTATGATTTGTTGAAACCTTTTCGGCCTGCTTCTATTGGATATAAGGTGCTTGGGGCGACATTGTAGTGGTTGTAGTGTCCTTCTATTCACCTTTTGAACATATTGTGAAGAAGATGAATTTTGTAGTATGAGATACTACCTTGCAACACTATTTAGGTGGAACAATAGTTGGAACTACCTTTGGTATTCTGTAGAGATGACCCCCTAGAGAAACAATGAAACTGTAGGGTCGAGACTCATAAACAACATGGTGTTTCCACATATAGGGCTGGCACAAGAGAACATCACAGACATATAGTGGGGAAACATCACATAATACCTCATCCTTGAAGGGTTGGATGTCATGTGACAATAGACACTGCTGGATGACATGGAGATCTCATCCTTGGTGAAGCCACCTGATGTTGTATGGTTGCGGGTGTGGTGTTGTCGACAATCCCAACTGTTTGACGACCTCTGCTGAGATGAGATTGTTTTGGCTTCTGCTATCAACAATAAAATGAAGTGGGATCCCCTTCATCCACATCTGTGAATGAAAAAGGTGCTCCCCCTCTTTAGGATATGTTGGTTCTTCCTGTTGAATTGATGTGGTCGCGACAATAGCAGTGGGGTTTGCGTCGATGATCTATCTTCTATCGGTATTTTCTGAATCAGGGTTCGGCTCCTTGTCTTTGATCTCGACCACCAATGATTGTTTTGAGCAACATTCATCGGTGTTGTGCCAGGGGATTTTGTGGAAATCGCACCATTTTCCAGTGTCCTTCTTCATCTTCCTGTGACCTTTCTTTTCTTGTGTCTTAGACTGGTTTTCAGGAAGTTGTTTGTTAGGGTCGTATTTCTCATACTTTTGTTGTTGTGGATTTGTAGACACGAAATTCTGTTTTTTCTGGTGCTTAAATTTCTGCTCGATTTTAACAACATATCGATAAGTAGTACCGAGTGATGAGATGTCTAGAAAATACATTTCAGTTTGGATGTATCTTTGTAGAGACCCATGGTATTTTAGAACCAAATGTCACTCAGAGTATTTCATACCGAGATTGGTGCATAAGGTATGGAAGGTATTTTTGAAATCTAGTATTGCTTGGCCCCTCTCTTGCCGCAGTGTGGTCCATCTCATGTATTGGTTCTCATAGTTTCCAACAGGGTAATATTGTTCCTTTATCGCATCCACAAAAAAATCCCAAGTGGGCTCAACCCCATATAATTCTAGAATCCTCTGTGGAAATTTTCTCCTAGTAAGTTTCCCACCAATTTTTGACATGGGGGATAGCTTTAAGGAGTGCGAAGGTGATCTTTTATCTATCGAAAAAATTGTGAACAGAGAAATAACCTTCTAACAGATTTAACCATTTGTCTAGGGAATCCACATCTATCTAACCTTCAAATATGGGAATATCAAAATTGACTTGTACCTTGAAAGGAGAGGTTTCCTCGAAAGTGGTTGCTTGATGAAGACACCCCTATTGTTATCGACAGACGTTGAAGGATGTTAGAAAAATTCTCCATCATTTCGTCCCTCTATCTCGCGAGAGCTTGCTTAAGCAACAGATTAATAGAATCTTTTGTTTCGTTGTTTTTCTTTTCTTCCGCCATTGAGGGTTTCTTGGGCATGCGAGAGTGATGTCCTCAAGATAGACAAGATCGAGACCCAACTTTCTATACTTATACCTCGTTGGGGACATGCACTGAAAAATGATCAAGAGCAGCGTGCTCTGATACCACTCATCCGGATTATTTTCGATACGAAATGAGAGCAGAGATATAACATAGAAATATACAGAGATATTGAAAGAGAAACAATAATATAAAAAAGATATATCGGAAATATAACAAGAGTCACATATATGCAGTAATACACAATTTCTATTAATGAAAGAAATGTACAGAGACTGTACAAAATATAGAGTGAAAGACTTGCTAGAATGGTGACAACTTATCTCTGAGAAGAGATGTGAAGGCTACTCGCATTCGCCAGAAGATGATTGTTACAATGAGGCTCTAGAGGCATTTTTAACATAAGTAAAATCCAAAACCCTAACCCCAGAAGATGAAAATCCAAAAGGTTTGTAGGCCCCGATGGTGGTAGTTGATACATAAACTTCCTGGGGGCGTAACTTTTGCATACGATCTCTGTTTGGGGTGCTTGATACACCGTTGAAAAGGTCTAACTGAGAAGAATGATTTTTTACTAGCTTAAGATAGTGCCTTTGGTAGTAAATTTGTCTCCAAATCCCCAAAAAACGTCGTTTAGGGCCTCAAAATGGCCCCAAAAGTTTGGAACCCGAAAAACTGTCGAAAAACTACGAAGATGTAAAACTATTTTTTGAGCCCGTGGAATAGGTGGGTGGCCACCGATATCCAGCTGGATCAATACTCCCTCCTTAGGAAGAAATTGTCTCCATTGCGTTGAGTTCTCGATGGAGAGAGGGAAGCATTTGCTGAATTTGATTCTTGGTGAGTCGCTTGCCTTGTTGGAGACGTCACATTGCTCGGTTTATTGAAGGATGTCACAAACCTATTTTTGATGAGGCTGATTCTATTCAACAAGTCGAGCTACATGAGAGGACTGTGTGCAGAAGGAATCTTTGCACTTTGTGGCAACCTTGTCAACCTGCTTTTGTTGGATAGAAGGTGCTTGGGGTGAGGCTGTAGTGGTTTCAGTGTCGTTCTGTTCACCTTTTCAACAGATTGTGAAGAAGATGAATTTTATAGTATGAGATACTACCTTGCAACATTGTTTAGGTGGAACAGTAGTCAGAACTACCTCTGGTATTCTGTAGAGATGACCCCCCAGAGAAAAAATGACATTGCAGGGTCGAGACTCATAAACAACATGGAGTTTCCACATATATGGTTGGCCCAAGAGAACATCACAGACATCTAGTGGGGAAACATCACATAATACCTCATCCTTGAAGAGTTGGATGTTGTATGACAATCAACACTGTTGGATGACACGAAGATATCGTCCCTGGTGAAGCCACCCGATGTTGTATGGTTGTGGGTGTGGTGTTGTTGACAATCCCAACTGTTTGATGACCTCTGCTAAGATGAGGTTCTTCTGGCTTCCGCTATCAACAATAAAATGAAGTGGGGTCCCCTTCACCCACATATGTGAATGAAAAAGGTGCTCCCCCTCTTCAGGATATGTTGGTTCTTCCTGTTGAATTGTTGTGGTTGGGACAATAGTAGTGGGGTCTGCATCGATGATATGTCTTCTATCAATATTTTTTTCATCAGATTCTGAATCAGGGCTTGACTCCTTGTCTTTGATATCGACCACCAATGATTGTTTCTAGCGACATTCATCGGTGTTGTGCCAGGGGATTTTATGGAAATTGCACCATTTTCCAGTGACCTTCTTCATCTTCCCGTGACCCTTATTTTCCTGTGGCTTAGACTGGTTTTTAGAAAGTTGTTTGTTAGGGACGACTTTCTCGTAGTTTTGTTGTTGTGGTTTTGTAGACCCAAAATCCTGCTTTTTCTGGTGTTTAAATTTCTGCTCGATTTTAACAGCATATCGATAAACAGTACCGAGTGATGAGATGTCCAGAAAATCCATTTCAGTTTGGATGTATTTGTGTAGAGCCCCGCGGTATTTCAGAACCAAATGTCGCTCAGAGTCTTTGATACCAAGATTGGTGCACAAGGTATGGAAGGTATTGATGAAATCTAGTACTGCTTGGCCCCTCTCTTGCTGCAGTTTGGTCCATCTCATGTACTGGTCCTCATAGTTTCCAACAGGGTAATACTGTCCCTTTACCACATCCACAAAAAAATCCCAAGTGGACTCAACCCCATATATTGCAGACTTCTCTGTGGAAATTTTCTCTAGTAAGTTTCCCACTGATGTTTGACATGGGGAAGAGATTTAAGGAGTGTGAAGGTGATCTTTTCTCTACCGGAAAAAGTATGAATAGAGAAATAACCTTCTAACAAATTTAACCATTTGTCTAGGGCATCTGCATCTATCTGACCTTCAAATATAGGAATATCAAAATTGACTTGTACCTTGAAAGGAGAAGTGCCTCCAAAGTGGCTGATTAATGAAGACACACCTGTTGTTATCAGTAGGCATTGAAGGATGTGGGAAAAATTCTCCATCATTTCATCCCTCTATCGCGTGAGATCTTGTTCAATCAATAGATTAATAAAATATTTTGTTCCGTCGTTTTTCTTTTCTTCTGCCATGGAGGGTTTCTTGGGCGTAAGAGAGCGATTGTCCTCAACGGAGACAATATCAAGACTCAACTTGCTATACTCAGACCTCGTCAGGGACATGCACTGAAAAATGATCAAGAGCAGCCTACTCTGATACCACTGATCGAGATTATTTCTGGAACGAAATGAGAGTGGAGATATAACACAAAAATATATAGAGATATTGAAAGAGAAACAATAATATAACGTAAATTTATCGGAAATATAACAAGAGGCACAAATATACAGTAGTACACAATTTCTATTAATCAAATAAATGTACAAAGACTGTACAAAATACAGAGTGAAAGCCTCGCTAGAATGGTGGCAACACATCTCTTAGAAGAGATTTGATGGCTACTCGCATTCGCCAGAGGATGATTGTTACAATGAGGCTCCAAAGGAATTTTTAACATAAGTAAAATCCAAAACCCTAACTGTTGGATTACTGAGAGGGGGGGTGAATCAGTAATAAAGCAATTTAATCCTTTTTAACCATATAATCCAAGTGTTATATCAATGAAGCATTATCATCCGATAACTACAAAGTAAATAAGCAATGAACAAATGAACAAACATACACATACACAATACACCAGTGTTTTATGTGGAAACCCAAATCAGGAGAAAACCACAAAATGCTTTTTCTTATATGTCTTGAAGAATTACATTCATTGGAAGCACCAAC
>JZKD02S1743489.1:575534-591174 GCA_000966675.3 Picea glauca | reverse complement strand
TTGTGTTCTTTTGTCTACTATGCATGGTTAATATTTCTAGATCTTGTTATTTCCACTATATTATTATAGTAGATATTTTCAATGTATATTTATTCTATGATAATTGTTGTATGAAAATGAATCGTGTTATTAAATCATAAGGCAATGAATATCAATATCTGCGAATCCAAAAAATCAACAAAGTCTTCATTGCATACATTCTTGTCCTTTTTTGTGTAGTAATTGTCATTGGTTTCTTCATCAACCCATGTGAAAAGGTTTTTTTACCTCATTGATGCTAAATATTTGGAGAAAAAACCTTTGGGATCAAAACCCTCTAGGGGTTGTTCTTGTTTTAGATTAAACATATTAATTGTTTGTGATACTTCTTTCAGATGGGCCAAATTCTTGACAATTGTGTCTCCAACTTGAATAGGAAATGTAATGAATTTCCTTTTTATCTTCCTATCAAATAAAATACACCAAGATTTATACCGCCAATTTTTTTTACAAAATATATATATTCAACATCTTCTAAATTGTACATTTAAAAAAAAATGGAAACTCGTGCCCAATATAGAAAGTGACAACACTTGCCCTATCATAAAAAACATCCATATGGTGGCCTAGATACAAAATGGTAGTAGTTGGTCAATCATTGACCACTGCCACCCTTAGGAGCATCCTGGAAATCCATCTTCCTTTCATTGCTCGAGGAATCACCTCGAGAGGTTCTAGGCCTAGGTGTGCTTCGACGCTTTGGAGACTGCACAAAGAATAAACAATATTATAAGTTTTTTTCCTCAATGAATTAATAGACATATAAAATGATACTTTCTAATTTAACCTAAGAAAACTCACCGCATATGCTACTGTTGATCGTGGGGATGTTACCCTCCTTTGCGACCCCAATCTCTCCACGATGCCATCCTGCATCAGTTACAAGGATCAAGTCAAGAAATTGAACAAATATGCGAAAAATAAAAGTCATGAAACATAAAAAATTATCATCAATGCATTATCTCACTGTGAATATCTTAGGCTTTGATGGAGATTCACTGGCATATGGAGCACTAGGTTCTACAACCTATTAGCACTAGAAATCACCCTCATATTGCATATAAGGTAAGCCCAGTACCCATCAGTTTATACAATAAATGTAAATGAGTTTTAAGAGGCCAAATGGAGAAGACTCAATGAAAATAATGTTCTAACTCAGAAATATGGATTGATATGCGTAAGAAATTGAGGTCTTAGATCAAATTCAATCAGTAAGTTGGAGTAAAGGTGAGTAGGAGGAAGACTTTAGTGAGAAAAGTGTAGAGGTCTGCTGTGAACATCAGGCCTTCCAACAGCCTAAGGAATAAAAACTTAAACACAAGATCCTCTTGGATTCAAATTTCAAGGAAACTGAAAGAAATCATAACAACATTATAATCAAACATTCATCATAATACAATCACAACAATCCATGTGAATCAATCATGAACTCTCTCAGTATCATAGGAAAATAAGATGGAGTAAGAAAGATGACTTAGATTAATCAATAAGTCTCAAATCAAGACATAACCAAAGAACCCGTGTTCTTCATCAAAATATTACAATAGCAGGGAGCCTAGCTCAACCATTCGACCTTAACAAAATATCAAAACTGCCTATAAATACTAAAAATGTTGCAACCACCAAGAATGTGATCGGACCCCTGCATTCAAAGTTTCCAGTCGGCGCCTGCTCTGTCATCCTGTGCAGGCCTTCTTATGTCAAACAAGAGCCCGAATTAGTTATGTGCTTTACATGAAAATCCATCCCTCGGGAAACTTCGAATTGACAATATCCCCCCACGACCATTCTCAGTATGCTTTCCATTTATGGGGTGAGACGAGGTCTCAAATGATGCTCCCATTTCCATTAACTACCTTCATCGGGATCAATATGAGGCCTGACACCCATAAATGTAACATGCGGTGCCCACGACTTCTTCGAGTCAATCCCAATGCATCGAGGCCATGCAGATCTTCTTTTGTGACCAATATGGCGCTTTCAGCCTTTGGCGTAGATACTCTCCATCCGTCCATCCTGCATGCGACCTCAGGCCATAACTTGGTTCTCATATCCAAAGGTTCTTCGATATTTCGTCTTTCGGGAGTCTTCACTCCACTTGATTCCAAATATCTCGATGCCCGAACTTGCGAAATGGGCTTATTCAGATCGACGGTGGGACTTTCTTTTAATTTGACGACCATGATTTCTTCCTCGAAAAACCCAGTCGTCAATTGCTCAATAGGCGCTTACCCTTATTTATGGCCCTGCTTTCCATATGGCCTCTGGCTGTGACCCGATGCTTATCTTCAAAGTGCTTCGGGCTTTCACTTTTCAGGACTTTGAAAGATAGCTCCCTTCAAAACTTTCGATTCGTGAAATTGTGAATCTACTGATTTGACGCCACGTGTTCCTCTAAATTGAATAGTCCAAATTAATTTCAACACTTCGAGACCTCATACCTTTGACATTTCGGGACTTGGGAAATTTGCGCATTCCTCACTTCAGTTTTCCCGAAATGACTTTCTCCGCAGTTCGGATCTGGTGCCACGCATCCTACTAGATCAGATTGCCCACGCTAATTTCAGACCTTTATCCGGAATTCATGGATTTATGCCACATGTCCCTTGGATCCTCCTTTAAGTAAATCCTCTGTAGTGATGGATCAGATGACACGTGGCTATCGCAGATCGACAGCTGAAATCCCTCCGGGACTTCGGCCATCAGAGAAGTCAAATTTCAACCTCGTCCGCCTCCAAACAAAACCTTCGAAGCCAAGGATTTGGTGACGCGTGGTTTTTCAGAGAATGATGACTGAGGTCCATTCGGGACTTCAGGCCTTCGACAACTTTAATACTCCGGGACTTCGACAACTTTAACACTAAGGGATCCACCTCCATGTGTCTTATTGCTTTGGATGGCTCAGATCATTTTGGGAGTTCGGGCTTTGGATCTCCGAGAACTTGGCATGTTTCTCATTTCAAAACTCCTGAAGTGACGGATCTGATGATGTGTGGCTTCTTGATTTAGACGATAAAGGTCCATTTCAGGACCTTTAGCATTTTGGGGCTTCCGAAGATGCTATTGCCAAGATCGATGGCTCCTGTCGATTTGAGATCAATGGTCCATAACTACTTTGAGATTCTGGGCCTCAGCTCTTTGGAAGTTTCACACACTTCTTGCTTTGAAACTCTCGAAGCTCACTTCCCCAAACACTTGCATCGGATGCCACCTGTCCCCCTCGAGATCAACGAATCATGCTCGCTTCGGGCCTTGGGACTTCAAACCTTTTTCCCTGGCACTATACTTCATGCGATTTTGACATTCCAAAATATGGTGAGCCACTTATATGAATTTCTCCTGGAATCTCCGCCACTGAAAGATTAAAATTGCTTGCTTCTTTTAAGCCCAAAATGGGTTGGTTTGAATGTTGCACTTTGTGTCCATGGCTGTGGCTTACGTGAACAAGGATTTGGATGACTGGCTGTGGGCTGGGAAAATAGGGAGACCAGTGACTAGAAAAAGGAGATGAGTGTTCATCCTTGGAGAAAAAAAGAGGGGCTTGGGGCTGCGATTTCTTTAGAGTAAGACATTAAGGGAAACCTGGGTGCACAAACAAACAAGGGGAAACGAAAAACAATTTTTTCGGTCGAAGGGGGAAAAAATTCAAGAATCGGCCTGTGAAAAGGAGAGAGACAGGGGAAAGATACAGTCTTAGATATCCTCAACAAACCCATATGACTCTTGAAAACCCTATGTGATGAAATTTGGCTCCACAGAGGGTGGCATGCTCCCTACGTGCTGCCAAGAACACGCAGTTCTAGTGCCTTAGCTATTTGGCTATGGAGTCTAGCTCAAAACTTTCGCTGAAGAAAATGGGGATATATGTACACTACTTTACTAAAAACAAAAACAAACACATGGGCTCCAGAAGGAGATTATTTATGTACACTCCTAGACTAACTAATTTTTACAAAGTGCTAGGTGAAAGTGGACTTCCACCAGAGCCAGTCAAGTAACCTCCTAACTGAAAAATTATTTACTCTGTCGCTGATCAAATAAAGATAATGAAACTGTGACAACAAAACGATTGCATTTTTCATCTCTCCTTCTAGTGTTGAAGGAAAGATAAAGTTTGGAGGCTTCAATACCTGGAAAAAAAGAAACTCCATGTACTCCCCTATAGGGTCATAAAATAGGGGACGAAACTTACTAGGTTGGTAACATAAAACATGCTCTGTCTTACAACTTCTCACATTCAATTGAATGTCTATGGCAAGCATAGGTGAGTGAAAGGCTGATGCAGGTTACCTATCCACTTCCTCTTTGTCTTCTCTGATAACGCCAGCCAACTGAGGGAAATAAATCTCTTCATGTATATCAATGAATGGGTGCTTCTCCTTAACATGTTGCTCAGTGTCTTTTGCGGGCTCATGATGGCTGATTTCCACCCAATGTTTTTCCTTAATGAATAAAGGAAAAGGATCTATAGTATGGTCCTGGAAATCCTTCATATCATCATCAGAATCCAATTCATAGCTATCATACATAGGCTGCCTGCTCCCCAAGTCAACAAAATGTAAGGTAGGGATCTACTCTTCTTCATATGAGTACTCATCGAAGATGGGTGAGCGCATAACTCTTTTATCTTGCAAATAAAAATGAGCGACCTCTTGATTCTTCTCTTCAATCCTAGGTGAAAATACATCATGGGAAACCTCTTGAAGGAAAAGAGAAAAATCCTCCTCCACAACTATCTCTTATTTTACAATTGAGACAACAGGTGCATGAGGGGCATAATATGATACATCTATGGCTATGAAATCATCAAAACTATAAACACTCATATCTGGAAGGCCTTCTTCTCAGGAATAGAAAGAGAAAATATTTCATCCACATTTGCAAAATACTCGCTTCTATTCTCACTGTCTCTTTCAATCAGATCTTCACGAGACTCATCACACGAGGAAGACTCTATCATCTACTGGATTTGGAATGCAAAATTCTTACAACAGTCATCCAAAATAAGATGAGATAGGTAAATCTTCTCGTAATATGAATTAAAAGCATCGTGAAAATCCTTCAAAGAATGGATACTAGCAATAGGGAGAGATTGACACCATTCACGAGCATCTTCCTCTAAAGAAAATTTGAACATATTGATCAAGACATCCTCATGAAAGAAGCCATGTTAAAGCATGCATATATGAAACTTTAATAAGTTCTCACTGGGATGGTCATGCTTGCTTCCTATGAATCTTGGAAGATAATCATCCCATTCATTTATAGTCAGCACTGGATGTGGATAACCAGCGATGGCTGAAAAATTGAAGGGGGGAAATCTCTTGGCCAGGATAGCCTCCGTAGCCTTTTGATTTGTCTCCTTTCAGTGGAGTCACCAACAGATTCTGCACAGTGGATTCACCATGGTGAAAGATAATTAGTCAGAATAATGTGTCATGCTTTAGTTCACCATCTAAAACTAGCTCTCTACAATGTTGTTCTTCCCAGGGAGCTTTTCAATCTGGGACAACAACAAAAATCCTTCTTGAGAAAGATTTCCTTTCTTAATAATCCTCTCTGGGTGAGATTCAGGTGTAGCCAGAGGAAAATATGGAGTAGACCTCATGTGTCTACCCTTTGAAGAAACAACTAAAATAGTGGAGTCACCAGGTGCAAGTTGCAATCTTCAAGATGTTGATTTTTGGTGCACCTTCAAAATCATAATTTCTTTGTCGTTCTTACACAGGGAAATGTCTTCAATTCGTTCCCCGACAATGACGCCATAAATGTTAGCACTAGAATTCACCCTCAAATTACATAGAAGGTATGCCCATTACCCATCAGTTTATATAGTAAATGTAAATGAGTTTTAAGAGGCCAAATGGAGAAGACTCAATGAAAATAATGTTCTAACTCAGAAATTTGGACTATTATGCGCAAGAAATTGAGGTCTTGGATCAACTTCAGTCAGTAAGTTGGAGTAAAGGTGAGTAGGAGGAAGACTTTGGTGAGAAAAGTGTAGAGGTATTTCGTGAACATCATGCCTTCCATCAGCCTAAGGAATAAAAAAATAAACACAATATCCTCTTGGATTCAAATTTCAAGGAAACTGAAAGAAATCATAACAACATTATAATCAAACATTCATCATAATATAGTCACAACAATCCATGTGAACCAGTCAATCATGAACTCTCTCAGTATCAGAGGAAAATAAGATGGAGTAAGAAAGCTGACTTAGATTAATCAAGAAGTCTCAAATCATGACATAACCAAAGAACCAGTGTTCTTCATCAAAATATTACAATAGTAGGGAGCCTAGATCAACTATTCAACCTTAACAAAATATCAAAACTGCCTATATATACTAAAAATGTTGCAACCACCAGGAATGTGATCAGACCCATGCATTCAAAGTTTTCAGTCGATGCTTACTCTGTCAGCCTGTGAAGGCCTTCTTATGTCAGACGTGAGCTCGACATAGTTATGTGCTTTGCAGGAAAATCCGTCCCTCGGGAAACTTTGGATTGATAATCTCTCCCCATGACCATTCTCAATGTGATTTCCATTTATGGGGTGAGACGAGGTCTCAAATGCCACCCCCATTTCCATTAACTACCTTCATCGGGATCGAGACAAGGCTTGACACCCATGAATGTTCCAGGCAGTGCCCACGACTTCTTCGAGTCAATCCCGACGCCTTGAGGCCATGTAGATATTCTTCTGTGAAAAATACAGGGGCTTTCGACCTTTGGCGTAGCTCCTCTCCATCGCTGCATCCTTCATGCGACCTCGGGCCATAACTTGGCTCTCATATCCAAAAGCGCTTCTGTATTTCATATTTCGGGAGTCTTCACTCCACTTGATTCCAAATATCTCGATGCCTAAACTTGCGAAATGGCCTTATTCAGATCGATGTTGGACTTGATTTGAATTTGACGACCACGATTGCTTCCTTGAAAACCCCAGTCGCCAGCCACTCAATAGGTGCTTACCCTTCTTTATGGCCTTTCTTTCCATATGACCTCAGGGCCATGACCTGGTGCTTATCTTCAAAGTGCTTCAGGGTTTTTCTTTTCAGGACTTTGAAAGATAGCTCCCTTCAAAACTTCTGATTCACAAAACTGCGAATCCACTGATCTGACGCCATGTGTTCCTCTAAATTGAATGATCCATATTAATTTCAGCACTTCGGGACCTCGGGCCTTCGACATTTTGAGACTCGGGAAATTTGTGCATTCCTCACTTCAGTTTTCCCAAAATGACTTTCTCCCCAGTTCGGATCTGGTGCCACGCGTTCTGCTAGATCGGATGACCCACACTAATTTTGGGCCTTTATCAGGAATTCAAAAATTTATGCCACATGTCCCTTGGATCCTCCTTTAAGTAAATCCTTAGTAGCATTGGATCAGATGACTCGTGGCTATCGCAGATTGACAGCTGAAATCCCTTCGGGACTTCGACCATCAGAAAAGTCAAATTTCAACCTCGTCTGCCTCCAAATAAAACCTCTGAAGCCAAGGATATGGTGACATGTGGCTTCTCACAGAATGACAACTAAGATCAATTTGGGACTTTAGGACTTCAGGACTTTGACATCTTAGCACTCCAGGACTTCGACAGATTTAACACTGAGGGATCTGCCTCCATGTGTCTTCTTGCTTTGGATGGCTTGGATCATTTCGAGAGTTTGGGATTTAGATCTTCGAGAACTTGGCCTGTTTCTCATTTCAAAACTCTCGAAGCAAAATTCCCGAAGTGACAGATCTGATGACGTGTGGCTTCTTGATTCGGACAACCGAGATCCATTTCGGGACCTTTAGCATTTCAGGGCTTTCGAAGATGCTATTGACAATATTGATGGCTCCTGTCGATTTGAGATCAACAGTCCATAACTACTTCGGGAGTATGTACCTTAGCTCTTCGGGAGTTTCACGCACTTCTTGCTTCGAAACTCCCAAAGCTCACTTCTTCGAACACTTGGATCGGATGCCACCTGTCCCCCTCAAGGTCAACAACTCATGCTTGCTCTGGGCCTTGGGACTTCACACCTTTTTCCCTAGCGCTATACTTCGTGCGATTTTGACATTTTGAAAGCCCATGAGCCATTGATCTGAACTGATCCTAGAATCTCCGCCGCTGAAAGATTAAAAACGCCTACTGCTTTTAAGCCCGAAATGGGCTGCTTTGAATGTTGCACTTTGTGTCCATGGTTGCGGCCTCCGTGAAAAAAGGATTTGGACGAGTGGGTGTGGGCTGGGAAAACAAAGAGACCAGTGACTAGAAAAAGGAGTCGAGTGTTAATCCTTGGAGAAAAACAGAGGGGCTTGGGGCTGCGATTTATTTCGGGTAAGACATTAATGGAAACTAGGGAACACAAATGAACAAGGGAAAATAGAAAATGATTTTATTGGCCGAAGGGGGAAAAAATTCAAGACTTGGTCTGCGAAAAGGAGAGAGACAGGGGAAAGATACAGTCTTAGGTATCCTCAACAAACCCATACGACTCTTGACAACCCTATGTGATAACACAACCTACTCCAAGACAACCTCTATTGTGGTACTCTCGGTCGATGGTGTCGATGGAAATGGTGGTGGGGGTGGGTGGCATATAGGTGGTGCATATGGGTGCCCTACATGTGAATCCACTGAGGATGCGTGCAATAAGACTGATGCTGAGGGTTGGCTGCGATGGACCCTCACAGGCTGTACAAGTGATTGCAACTCCCTAGGCCCAAAGAAAGGTAACCCAGAAGCAACACCAAGGTTCCCAGGGAGTGAAATAGTACAATAGATAGAAAATATATCTGCAACCTGCATAGATATTAATAAAATTGAACTATTAGTACCAAATAGTAAAATTCAAAAACATAAACACAAACAATTTGAGAATTATATGATATTTAACTCTACACATGATACATGTGACACAGGTGACTTGTCCATCCTAGATGGACATTCCCCAACATCACCTAGTCCCAAATCCTGTAGAAAAACGAGAACATTAAAAGTTTGAGGATGCCATAAAATAAAGAAATGACTATGGTGAATTTATCGAATGTGATACATACATGTGTGTGGGGTGCACCCAATGAGCATGCTGCCTCTACTACTGCATCAATGGTGGGGCTAAGCACTGATGCATCCATCGACATAGAGGGTCTACTGCTCGGACGTAACAACTGCAAAACATCATACAATAAAATATCGATATAAATACACAAAATCCAAAATAAATGTATAATGATGAAGAACATAGAGAGGGTTAAGTTACTAACCTCCTCCATGAAGCTATTTGTCCATTGGGCTCTATAATTCCATAACATGTATGCCTATAGCTCGAGCATCTATGAGGTTCACATGGACTATTGTTGTGTCCATGTGCCCTCTCCTCACTATGCATTCTTGTGCATGTTGAAGCTCCAACCCCTCTATCAATGTCACTGGCAGGCACCTCCTACTGATATAGTGCAACAAAGCTACTATGTTGCACTAGGCTATGAGTCAATGATGAAATGACTAGTTGTACCTCTTGTAAGCTCTCTACAACAGAAGGATGTCGGGTAGGGGGGTCATGCCTTCGCCTGGGAGGATGAGGACCTAACACGGGGTCATGCATGGCATGCTCTTGGTCTTGTGCGGACCCTTGAACCACCCCCTGGAAGTCACCAATGTTAAATTAGTTGACATGCTTACTAAAAATAAACTCAACCCATAATTTTCTTAGAAAATATAAGGGCATCTCCTTTTTATTGTAGGGAGGTTTATCAAAATCCATATACCACCTATCCATCCAGTTTTGAGTATTCTGAGGATGGATGCACCAGTTAATGGAGATGCGTTTCTTGGTCAATGGTAGTTCTTGTCCATTGTTAGAATCCGTAAAAATAGACAATATTTGTTGTTTTGAAATGATCAGTTCTTTGACTTGGTTTTTGTCCAAACCAGTGCTATAGTACTCATACATTCTTTCCCTATAATAAAAAATAGAGGTCAATTTCCCTTGGGCACTTGCAATTGACTTCACAATGATGTCGAAAGAAGTGGCCAATGAGACTCTAATTGTCCCTCAAGGTTTCTTAATATAACCAACCCCTCATCAATTTGATTGTTTACATTGGGTGGTTGTGGTGGGTTGGGGTTTTGATCTTCTTGGTTTTCTTCTGAGTAGTTTATATTATCTCGGGGTTCCATTTTATTATATATGTTGCAATTTAAAAGCCATGGCATGTAAAATAGGTTGGTTTTTTAATTAAAATACAAAATTACAATTTTTTTTAATTTAGATTCTTGGGAGCAAAAGACTAAATTGGAAATGACTAAATTGGGTTAAAAATAAGATAAATCAAACATACCTGAACATGGTGGAAAGATCCTCCCTTTGTTTCTTCTCTCTATATCCTCTCTATTTTCTCAATGAGAGTAAAAACACGAGTGCGATTTGTGCACAATGAGCACAAATCGCACTTACGACCCTTTAAACATGTTTAACAATAAGAACGTGTGCACACTCCTACCACTAAACCTACGTGGCAAGCCTCGTTCAAGTTCGACCACTTCCTAACCTAAAGGTTTAGGAACCCGTGCATGTTCCTGGGAATTCGCGTTCCTGCTGACTCACTTGCCACTTTTTCGGCCACGAACTTCTTGCACTCACCCCTAACTATTATGGCCATAAAGTCATATAGATAGAACATAGAGCCAACTATCTACACAATATTCACTAACTTGTAACATAATGGAAAAAACAATGCATATCCCATGCATATAAAGAAAGGAAAAAAAACAATACACCACTTACACAAATAAAGGGATGAAAGACTTCCCAAGTTTTTCATCTATAATTGACTAGAGTGGGCCAAAACTATATAGACACAACTAGTGCAAATTATTTTGGAAACAAATATTAAATCCACCTTCTTCTTTTGAATTATTATACAATAATAAATAAGGGTGAAGTAGATAAACACAAAATTCAATATGCCTTATTTTGAATTGAGATACACCACTAAATAAGTGAAGTATCTGGTCAACTTAAATCAAAGCATTTAAAACCATTTGTGGTACACCCTTTATAGGAATTAAAATGAAGAATAATGAATAAGAAACAAATAAAATGTTATTATTCCAATTTTATTAGGTGTCAGATTTTGATCTGGATTTTTAAAGGAATGAAATAAAACACAAAGATATGACAAAAAACATGGAAATACAATAAAATTCTATTTCTATTAATGATTGAAATATGTAGGAACTACAAAAACACAGAGAAAAATAAACTCGCTAGAATGGTGGCAGCTTATCTCTGAGAAGAGATGTGACGACTACGCAAATTCACAAGATGGATTACAATGAGGCTTCAAAATCCTTCTTAACATAAAGAATCAATGAGAGAAAACCCTAAACATACAAAACCCTAACCCCGGGAGATGAAACACCAAAAGGTTTGTGGGCCCCGATGTGGGTAGTTGATATGTCAACTTCTCGAGGGCATAAATTTTGTATACGATCTTTGTTAGAGGCATTCGATATACAAACAGAAAGGTCTAGATGCGAAGTACACATTTCGAATGGCCCAATACATGCCTTTGTATATCTACTAGGCGTTTTCGCACCAAAAGAATGTCGTTTAGGGCCTCAAAATGACCCTAGAAGTTCAAGACCCGAAAAACCATAGAAAATCTGCCAAGATGGAAAACTGTGTCTTGAGCCAGTGGACTAGGTGGGTGGCCACCGATATCCACTTGGATCAGATTTACATGTGAATTGTCTCTACATATTATATGTTTCTGTAAATTGAAGGTCCCCCACCTCCAACAAGAGGGAGGGTCTTAAAGATATCTATGATCCAACATGAGCATGTGTGCAAAAGGAAATATGAGAGATGATATATTCAATAGAAGACACCTAGATCTAGAGTTGGAAAAGACACAACAAATGAATACTTTTCACTTTGGTGAGAATATTTCCACCTTTTGGAGCTTCCCCATAGATAGAACATGTTTGGTGTGGTCTAATATTACACAATTACCATCTCCCCTGGCAACCTACTAAACCTTTCAATGGTTCCACCATTATGGAATTGTTGAGATAAAAAATGTAAAATATTTATACGAATTGGTAAGGTTAGACTGCGATAAGGAAGTATAATGGGTCTGATCTTCCAACTTGGGTTATAGAAAAATGGTTAACATTGAGTACACTTTGGACTCAAATGGATTCTTCAATAGAATTCCCTCACTATTAAGTCATGGTATTTCAGAACAACAATTTTTTTTTCAAAGGGATGGATGCCCATTCTCTCACTTCATTCCTTGTGTCCTGTAAAAGATCTATTTTTGATCATGCCACTCCACTTACCTAATGAATTTTGGTTTCAATAAATCTTAACTAAGACATGATTATTGAATGAAAATCCTCAAGATTTTATACAAGTAAATAAGAGGCACATACATGAAATTATTATAGGAGGAAATTATTAAATGGTGTCATTTCTATTTGAGCTTCCACCTTCCAATATTATCCTACTTGCACATATTATCACATTGGTAGTTGTGCTCGACAATATCCTCATTTTCATTTTGATTTATTGTCTTTTATGAAAAAATCCACTTTATGGGACATATATATTTCTTTTCTACATCGCATGTACAAATAGTTACGATGCTACCTTTGTTAACCCTAAATTTCTTCCCAATTATGAAAAATGACAAGATAATGATGAAGCATTAAACAAATCATCAAAGCTCTATCTCTAATATATTGAGCCCCACCCCATTATTTACTATGTCTGCATTTTAAAGACAATGGATAGCAACTAGGGGTTTGGTAAAATAAAATATGTGAAGCTTTGAAAATGATTTGTCTAGAATATTTTTTATTACACCGAAGGTGTTCTTTATGGGGAGGTTATGTTGGACCCTTTCATCATCTATATGCGGCGTATTAACACATGCCACATGATTCTATCCACAACAAATAAAAAACTGCCACATGCGTCATATCAGTCAGTGCCGAATGCGGAGGTGGTGGAGGCATTTGGGCCATCATGGTCGAGGCGGTGGAGAAGGTATAATGTCTATATATATATATATCTGCACTCCAATATTTTTCATTATAATCTTTCCACAATTTCTCTGCGCTTCTGAAAGACAAGAATCTGTCGTGAGACGAGAGTGGGAAGAGACCGGTCAAGAGGGTGGAATAGAGGGCGGTCGTCCTAGAGGAGAATGGTCCACATACCCCCAAGTTCGCTTCTCCTCCACTCAAGAGTAAACGCCTATAGAGGTTGGATATTCCATTCAAATCGTCAGGCCTAGATGCGCCGCATGCCGCTGTGAAGCAGTGGATGGAGGTCAATGTGGAGGGTTTTCATTATGCGATTTCATGCAAAAATGGTTGGCGATAATTCCTTGAGGATACCCACAAGGACATTGTGAATGTTCTTGGTGATTTCAAACAATCCTTCTTTGGTGTATTTGATGGTCATGGCGGTCGAAAAGATGCAACTTTCATTGCCAAAAATATTGGGCAGAATATTGTGGATGCTATGGTCCACATGAAGGATGAAGCAGACAAAATTCTTGAGAAGGTTGTTAAAGATGGTTACTTAACAACATATGCATAGTTCTTGAAGCAGGAGGTTGGAAACGATATTGCTTGTGTAAATGCTCTACTTATAGATGGTAACTTAGTGGCTTCCAATGTTGGTGATTTTTAGCAATTATTAGAAGAGATGGTGCTTCTTAAGCCCTTACATGTGATCATCAAGCTGGAAGGGAGGACGGGCGAAAACAAATAGATAATTTGGGTGGATTTGTGGATCTCCGCCATAGTGTTTGGCGAGTTCATGGATCTCTAGTTGTAACTAGGGAAATAGGTGATTCACACATGAAACGATGGATAACCGCTGAACCAAACACCAGAAAAATTGAAATTACATCCGATAAAGTCCGTAATCAAGAAGCAGTAGATATTTCCAGGCCTCTCTATATCGAGAAACAATCTAATTTGACATCATTTAGAGGAGGCCCTAACGGTGCTTGCAAAAATCTTGTAGAGCTAGCAATAACCAAAAAATCTCAAGATGATGTTAGTGTGATGATACTACAACTTGGGCATTTTTGCATGAAATCATATAACACTAGATGAGGTGAGGGAGGAATGCTATCAGAAGAGATCTGGACTGAACAACCATTCGATTTTTGCGTGAAATGGAGTAAGACTGGATGAGGTGAGGGGATTATGCCATCAATACAATCCTTGACTTAACAACCATCTGACCCAACCTGGGTGTAAGGGGAGACACCTACATCCATTTTTGTACAGTATCACAAATGAATAGGTCGAATGATTCTTTTTCATAGGTATTCTCCCATTCAATTTCAATGATCATGATTAAATTTGTGATAAAAATGACATAAGAATCAATATCTTCTGGTTGATTCAATATTTTGCAAGCTTACAATTTTTGGTATGGTTTTGATATCATATTGTACAAACAATTTCAGTCAAAAGACAACAGTACCAACCAAACAAGCACACAATCTCAATCAAGAGCATTAATTAGCAAGACGACCCACAAGGGAATTTCAACGACTTAGTGGTCACCTGCAGTTTACCACAAACCAAGCTTTCATTTTCGTTGACAAAGTGTAATAATTTCAAGCATAAGAAAACTTTTTCATTTCATGACTCCATTAATTTGGAAGATATAAACACTCATTATATGATAATCAAATAATTTACGGTCAAAATATCCACATGATTTGTTGTCACTCCTTAGGGAGTAATTTAGAAAGGATCAACAATTGCCACTTTTGTCACTTGTGGATAGCACCGACTTGTCTATGGTTGTGAGTGTTATCCTACATGTGCGTACTCCCCGTTGGCTACATGCCCTCGACCAATAAGCGCCCCACACATTCTTGACTCTCCTTTTGTGCAACTATAGTGCCCCTTATATCGAGCATGTGATAAGCCCCCTCCCTTGACTCCATGGTCCTAGAAGTTTCCAACCAATCCATTCGTCCCACGTGCACCTCCACTCAAGCACTATATGAAAACAACACTGCAAACCAATTCCCTCATTCTCTAGCAAAGAAAAAAAACTATCTGACTTGCATATAAACACTGCAAACCACACCATATCACTATAAATTAATACATGCACAACCCTAAACAAAATGACAAGCGGGTGCATAATGTTCCCTTATCTTTCCAACTTCTATTCATAACAACTTGCAAGTGTTTGACTCATAGAGATGTAGTTAGTTTGACCAAGCAATTACATATGCATTTACAAGTACATTCAAAACCTACGCACAAGGGCAAGCACATATGCATTTATGAGTACATTCAAAACCTACACACAAGGGCAAGCACAATATAATTTATCATTATAACATGATATTGAAAACTGCAATAAGTTCAAGGACGAAAGTGTTATTAGGTTTTTTGATATGGCATTAGGAGAGTTAATAGTTTATATATTAATGGTCACTATTTATGTTTATGGTTTATGTTATTGTTTATAGTTAATCATTATATTAGGTTTATGTTTTCCCATTCACATTATTATACAGTTGAAAACTCATAGCCTTAGTTATTTTGGTAGGAA
>JZKD02S1743489.1:555154-565655 GCA_000966675.3 Picea glauca | reverse complement strand
ATGTTTTAAGTCTTGCTTATAATAATTTCCATGGGGTATTCCCAAAGGCATCCGAAATCTTAGCATGTTACATCTCTTGGATTTATCTAATAATAAACTCTCTTGAAAAATACGTTCCGATCTTCAAAGACTCCAAGGATTTAAAATCAATACGAAATCTTTTAAGGATATTGAATATGCACAAGAACATACATTATATGAAGAAATCACAATTATCATTAAAATATATAAGTATAGCTTACCATATGTGAGCTCCACAAACACCAGAATTTATTTATCTAACAATAATCTAATCGGAGAAATCCCTACAAGCATAGGATGTTTAAGTATCCTGAGATTTTTGAATTTATCTGGGAACCAATTGGAAGGGCGAATCCTTGCATCTCTTAGTAACATATCTATATTGGAGGAGTTAGACTTGTCCAAAAATAATTTGGAAGGACATATCCCTGAAGACCTCTCTACATTACATGAGTTGGATGTTCTAGATGTTTAATCTAACAACCTATGTGGGCCAATCCCAAGAGGAACACAATTTTCCACTTTCAATGTAACTTCATTTCAAGAGAATCAGTGTTTATGTGGTTTGCCTTTACATCCCTGTGGTAAAATAATAGAAGGAAATAGTAGTACTAAGAGTAATGATGTAAAACTTGGGTGGTTCAATCGTGTTGATAAAAAGATGTCAATTTTAGCATTGGGGATGGGACTGGGGATTGGATTTGGGGGAGTTGTTGGAATGTTCATCATGTGGGAGAAAGCCAAACTTTGGTTGTTGGGTCCCATTAGACCACAACCTTATTTTGGAGTGTATCGATTCCCTTCATAATAAATGTGTAATTTTCAATGGATATTATTTGGATGATATTGCTACGATGCAATTTTTGACTTTTTGATGTATACCCATTTATGATAAAATTGTAGACATATTGATGATGTCATTTTGAAGGAAGATGTTCTTTGATATCTTTTTGTATGTGTTTGGGGCACCTTTGGATTATACTTTCATTCTCCTCCAATAAAAAGTATGTTTTTTCCTGGGAAAAAAAATTTGAAATCTCAAAATATCTTAACTTCTATTAAATTATACCAAATGATTAAAAATTCATTGAAGAACAAAATAACTATTTATTTTATTATAGAAAAAGTGAAAAACAAAAGCAATATCCATAAACAATAAACAATATACATAAACATTTCATGATTTGATTTGAAAAAGAAATGTTTATGTCGTTAGACATTCTTTCCCTTGCTACATCTAGACTATAATACTAAGTGTGAAATACACAAACTTATGTTCGGACAATGGGTCATCATATGGTATGGAATTTCTTTGGCAGATTGGAGATGTTGTGGATCCTTGTAGTGGTTTTGGACCTAACATTTTTCATATTAGAGGTTCGTATAGTTACTTTTCCAAAACATTGGATATATGTGTAAAGTGTGGATGGAAGCTAGCGCGCTTCATTATGCTATGGTTGATGACATTTAATATTGGGAGATGGGAAGCGACGTGCATTTATGGCACGCCGTTCTTACCCTATCTCAGGGATGCCACCTTCACTATGTTTTGGTATTTGTTGTGGGCGCTCTGGTAAAAAGAAACTCCACCATTTTTCAGCCTTGAAAGAGTTGTGTCTTGTGGTTTATTTAGCTCTACTCTTGCATGTATGAAGCTTTTATCTCTTCATTCATTACATTGAAACTCTTCTCGAGTTAAAATCATTTTGCTGGCTCTAGGACTTTATATGCAAAATGTATTTTTTTTCCAAAGTTTATAACATTTCGATTTGAGGTTTTCCTTGTTTTTACTTTTGGGCATTGGAGCAACTCAACCAGAACTATAGTTCAACTTTTGATTTGGGTTAGGGTATGAATTATGTTGTGCCCGAAGAAAACATTGTATTTATAATGTTGATATAAAAATATGGTGTATCGATTGCATTCTGGCTATGCAAAACGTGATGTATTTATCTAACAATAATCTAACCAGGGAAATCCCTACAAGCATAGGATGTTTGAGTATCCTAATATTGTTCAATTTATCTGGGAACCAAATGGAAGGGTAAATCCCTGCATCTCTTACTAACATATCTACATTGGAGGATTTGGACTTGTCCAAAAATAATTTGAAAGGACAGATCCCCGAAGACCTCTCTAAATTACATGAGTTGGTTGTTCTAGATGTTTCATCTAATAACCTATGTGGGCCAATCCCAAGAGGAACACAATTTTCCTCTTTCAATGTAACCTCATTTCAAGAGAATCATTGTTTGTGTGTTGTAGGAAAATTCCCCTGTGGACAGGTGAATGTCCTCTTGGATCTTAGACCCCTATGACCAAGACAGAAAGATGCTAACTTTGAACACTGACATTCCTTTAAATGTAGCTAAACTAGTCAAGGCAAAAGAGGAAGAAAGTATGAGTACCTTTTTCTGAAGTTTGTCCTCGCTCGGTTTGAGTCGAACTTGATCTCCAAGACGTTCAATGAATTCTGAATTCCAATAGACAACGAAGACAAAGAATACTTCCTATTCTACCAAGATTAGTTTAAAACTAGATTCATCAAAAGAGACAAGCCCATACAAATGTACACAAACTTGAAGGAAACATGCCAAGCATATATATATTAATGAGAACAAAACAAGGTGATTACAAAGTGTAGATGCAGATGTATCAACCTCACCAAGTCCTCCTTGTCCAACCCCTTGCTCAAAACATCCATGATCAGAATGAAAATACTTTTCACTGATTATTCCCCTTTTCCACCATGAGAATGCATCCTTATATAGGCTTTGAGAGGCTCAAACACCTTAGATATTCTTGGGATAAGTTGAGGATTTGGCTCCATCAGTTGTGGGATTCCCCTTAGATCCAGCCTTGAACTTGGATTCGAGCCAAATTGACTTGGATACTACTTAGTTGTCCTTAGAGATAAGGGGGATTTGTCCCAAGATTTTCTCAACAGATCGATGCTCCCTCAAATTTGGCCACAGAGCGTTGCAACACTCCTTGCTAAGAGGGAAAGGAGAGCTAGTGCTCCTTGCAAGTAGGTAGGGGAGCACTGATCTCCAAAAATACTTTTAGGATGGTAATTACTCAAGGTAAAATATTGTAAACTTTCCAAAAAGATATATTTTCATCTTCTAATGAGTCTTAGAAGATGTCTCAAGTGTTCTTATGATGTCGTCTGCGATGCGACACATGTGAGACGAAAGTATGATTTTTGTGAAACTTGCGACACTTGAGACAAAAGTGCGACACTTGCAACACTTGTGATAATGACAATGAGACATCATCAAAGTGAGTAATTTTGACTTGTAACAAATCCCCCCCCAAAGTGCGAGGTCAGAAGACGAAAAATGATGACTGAAGTACTTTGTAGACTTTTGAAGCAAGGGTATGGAGTCGGAGAACCTGGTAGAAGTTGCAAAAAACCATCAAACAAATGTTATGATATGTTTCAAACCCAAGGTAGACATACCTATGCTTGAGTGCTAAAGGAATTTTAAGGTATGGCTGCCACCAAATACACTACGGATCTAGAATCGTATTGACTTAAGGGTATAGCCACCAAATATACAATGTGGATCTATACTTCCATGACATGAATTTATCATAGCCACCAGAAATACACAGTGGATCTACAAGATGACAAAACATATCCATAGACCAATACAAAGTGGATCTATGTGACAATATATATATCAATGTGCTCAAATGATCTCCTTTCGCAGCCTGGGTAAAGTAGATATTAGAGTGAACACTCAACCCATGGTCTTCTTCCCAATCCTGATGTGGTACAAATCTAGCCATGTGAATAGATGTTTTGATTTCGAACATGGTAGAAACCACTTGATTACCGGTAATTGAGGTAAACTGTTAACAAGTGCGAGGGAAATCACCAGTGATCTCAATGACTCCCAAGGCACCCTAGTACAATCCAATGAATGTGAATAGATGATTTGAAGTCAAACATTTGTGGAATCATCCGATCAGAGGTCAATGACGTAAACCCTCTGTCGAAAGTGAGGAGGCCTGCCATTCAAGAATGCAGGTCCCAAGGTACTAACTGGTTCCTAAGTCTAAGTCTTGGATGATGTGTTGAAGTCGATGGGAAAAGACTCGTCAAAGGAGGGCCTTGATGTATCCCCCATCAACGACACAAAACTAACATAGAGATGTAAGATGGTGAATCAAATGAGTATGGACTGACACGGGTATTGAAACTAGAAATTTGTGATGGTTGACTCTCGAGGCAGATACTTCCCTTGAACATTGAGGCACAAAAAATAAAAACACGACACAGACCAAAACATGATGCAGTGGATACTGTGACTTTCGTCAGGTGACCCAAAGGAGTAAAGAAACTTAGAGGATTGGTTTAGTGCAGAGGTTCAGTGAGTTAAAATGTATGTAAAAACAATGTGTCATGTTCAAGGGTGATTGCAAGAGTGACTTGTGATGATTCCAAAAAATGGATTGGCTTTCTTCCTTCAATTTCCCCTCCCATCCAGATAGACGAGTACCTCTTTTTATTTTTACAAGCTCAAGGAGGATAACACATACTCGATATAACTCACCTTTGGTAAGTTCCTCTTATTTTGTTTAAAGAACCTGAAGAAGTAAGGGTTCAGTCCCATATGGGCCCTTCAATGTGTAATTTTTAACAAGTCCAGAGAAGGAAAACTCAGTGGTTTTTCATGTTTAGAGAGTCTGGAAATAACTTACAGATGACTCCAGGGTTGTCCTTTTTTGTAATATTAGTCTTTGAATTCCCAAAAAGAGATAAACTGCTACTCGGGAGACACCCTTTCAAAAAATTTTAAATGAGTGTGAAAGGAAGCAAGATCACTCAACAATCTTTTCATGTTTAGGGAGTCTGAAAAGAGCTTAAAGGGGACTCCGGGGGATTCCTTTTTTGTATATCCTTACGATTTAGAAAAAGAGATAAAAGTCTACTCAGTTACATTCTCATGTTTTTTTGAGCGTGAGAAAGGACTAAGACCGTGCTCGCCAGTGTGACAAGGTTAAACAAAAAATATTGCTTCGAAACCTGCAAGTGATGACAAATCTGCATTCCAGGGTATTAGTGACATCTCCGAAAAAGATTTTAAAACCCAAAATAGACTATATATTAGCAAAAATGAACCCTATAACAATGAAATAGGGTTAAAAATGTTATTTACCACTTCATTTGTACCAAACTCTTCTAGCATTGGTAATTTTGACTTCGAAGGACGATTTTGAAGTTGTTGGCATCGGAGCTACGGTCAACCGTTTTCACTTCTGTCTGGATTAGGTTGGTCATTAACTCTTTCTAATCATTTTTTATGGTTTAGAATTTCATTTTAGGTAGTTTTAAGTCTCATCCTCGGTTCCCTAGGAAGACCTAGGCGCCGAACCAGATTGACGCTCCCTCAAAGGGCTGAGGGGAGCGTCGACCATGTTTTTGGCACCCTGGTATGTATGCCAGCGGAGTGCTAGCACCCTGTGGATGCGTTTAAGGGAGAGTCGATGCATGATTGAAAAACAAGTTGATATTTATGCTAAAAATATCCAAAAAATTGTTGTGAGGAGATGATTAATGGATTTTAATTGTATGTTGTTGCAGTTTACATTCATAAAAACCATGATCGAGTGGAAAGAGCGTGAGCATGAGCTCGATGATATAGTTGCGCTGTAAAACCCCCAAACAAGGGCCCCTTTGAGGAATTTTGGCCTCCTCAAGTAATTTAAATTGCAAAATATGAAAAAGGAAGTCTTTCTACTTGAGTATATAATTGGATTGTGGGATGACGCTGAACAATCATTCCAGATTAGGCCACAAATACTCAAAATCGAGCTAAATGATGTATTCTTTTTGACCGGCCTCTCGAGAAGAGGGGATCCTATCATTTTGTCCAGACAACGGGAAACTCCTCTTCCTGCCGAGGTGTACATGACAGATCAGTGTGTTTAGGGGTCCCGATTGGCCGGAGGACGAATCCTGATCAAAGAGGTCAGATATTTGACACTTCGATCTATCCTGTTTTCCATAACCAACTTGGCAGGTAGCACCAGTGCGCATTTGGCCTCAAAATCCCAAATTGATTATTCTCTACAATGCGTGGAGCCACGGTTATTCAACTGGAGTGCAGGTTTCCTTTGTAATGTGAAGGATCAAATTACAAAATGCAGGACTGAGAAACATAAAAAATTTGGGTATGGTTCCTTTTTGGTTTCGTTCTTTATAGAGAGAATACCTTAGATGCAACTGCAGATTGTGCTGGTGGCACAACCGGTGGTTGAACCACGTATGGAAAGGTGGACGAGTTTGTCTCCAAGATTGGGAACCGACTCAGAATTTAAGTTCAGGGCCGACTTCATTTCTTGGTTGAGATGTTAGTTGATCGCCATTGAGGATTTCCCATACGTCGGAGTAGATTTCCATGATAGCCTGGACTTAGTACTTCCAGAGGGTATAGATTGGGATGTGTCAGGTATGAAACAAAAACCTTGTCATGTGTTTTTTGATTTTAAAATTTATATTATTTTTATGTGTACACAGAGGGATTTTTGACAGATGCATTGTTTCATCATGCAGATAGAGGCACATCACATCCATCGGAGATACCGACACTAGGGCCTCGCGGAGAATGAAAATATCCATAGTGCACGAGGTGGTGGTGGGGGGTCTCCAGGAGGTCGAGAGGAACCTCTGAGGTCTTATGATGGGTGTCCCACCTCTCAGGAGGCGAGATGTACCCCTACATTTGCAAAGACATATAGTGGGAGTTCCTGAGAGTCTAAACCACTTGCTTCGACGAGTAGCCCATGCAGTGGTGTGCTTCTCAGAGCATAATGTGGTGTAGGAGGATTAGGACCCTCTAGATGTTTTTGGTAGTCTTTTCATGATGATATTATGGGCACGAGGACCCAGGTTTTTTCCCTTCTATGTACTTTTTGATGTAAACAAACTTTTGCTATCATGCAGTTTATATATATTTATATATATATATATATATATATATATATATATATATATATATATGAGTTTTGTGGTGTCACTGATGTTACAAATTATCTTGTGTGATTTTTTTAATGTACATGTCACTCATTTTCTTTATAATTTTTTTATCTATGTGCAAGATACCGATCCAAAATATAATTTGCTAGTGAATCCAAAGTTATGTTGAGTTCTCTTGGTATGTGTCTGTATTGTGTAAATTCAAACATTCTTTCAAGACGATGAACTCATAGGTGGAGACGCAATAGGATATGATTGTGAATGGCGTAGACTCGATTAATATGACAAACCATGAGTTGAGAGTCTAAGTTGATGATTATATGAGATATACCTAGGGGGGAGGCCTCGGTTAAAATTCCAATGACAACGTGATATTCTGCCATGTTATTGGTTGTTGATCCTAAGCAAATGTCTCCTGAACTCACCAACTCATTAGAGTGGTAAATGAACCAAGCTACAGAAGCAATGTTCTGGGTGTGTTGACTAGCACCATCCGCAAACCCGACAAAGATAGGAAAGGGAGATGTCATCTGCACACACAATCACAAGACAAAGTATGAGCGGATAAAACAAAACTCGTACACGCAAGATAAAAAGACACACCAAAACAAAACTATAGTACAATAGTGTACACAGCACACATGATAGATGTTCTATGCATAATACTTCTTAAGGTAAAGCCCATTATGGGGTTCACCGAGAGATATTCCATTGTAGTCAACTAGCTCGTAGGCACCTCTATGTAATACACGTTTTACGATGTAGGGTCCATGCCACATAGGTTCTAACTTTCCTGTCCCTAACTTATCGTGAGCCTGGTCATAAACGAGGACTAGGTCTCCTTCTGTGAAAATATGAGGGTGGACGGATTTGTCATACTGATTCTTCATTCATTTTTGATACATCTCATTGACGAGAGCAACATCACGATGTGTTTTGTCCAATCTAGTCAGATATAGGAAACATTGTTCTTCAGCAGAGGTGTGAGGCAAGAGTTCTACTTTGAGTTTCAATGAAGGAATTTCACACTCGATTGGTAATACTGCTTCGATGCCATATACCAACTGGAAAGGAGTGAATCCAGTTGTAGTTTTCACTGAGGTGTGGTAAGCCCAGAGGGTGGAGAAGAGTTGTAAATGCCAAGAAGTTTTGTTTGCCCCCACCATGACTTGGATCATGGTTTCAAGGAATTTTTTGATAGCTTCAACTTGTCTGTTTTCTTGAGGATAGTATGGGGAGGAGTTCTCATGGAGAAAACCCAACTTGACATGTAACTCACTCATCATATGGTTTTGAAAATGTTAACCGTGATTAGTGACAATGGCTTGTGGAACACCAAAGCGAGTGATGATGTGGTTGAATATGAAGAGATATGAAGTGCGACCATCATTAAGAAAAGTAGGCATAGCATCAACCCATTTTGTGGATTAATCAATGGCAACGATGATATGACCATGCCCCCCGACTGAGGTAGGATTACATTGCATAAAATCAATGCCCCATTTGGCAAAGGGGCCGATGGATAAAATAGGATGCAACGGAGCGGGGTGGGTGCATGCCTTTTTATGAAAAACTTGGCAGGGTGGGCATATTTTGACAAATTCAACACAATATTTGAATATCGAGGGCCAAAAGTAACCAACACGTAAGATTTTATGAGTTGTATCCATCCCAGAAAGGTGATCACCACATGCTCCAAGGTGACAGTAATTTAGAACACGTTTAGCCTCATCATGAGTTAAACAACGTTGTAGGATAGTGTCGATACCACGGTGATACAAAGTGTCACCAATGATAAGGTGGCGTTTAGAATGGTGGTGAATACGACGACGTTATTCATGGGAGATATCGGGCTGAAAACATTGGGTTTGAAGATAAAGAAGAATATATCCATACCAAGGGTCAGACATGCTAATGAGGAACATGGATTCATCAGGGAGAGAATCACTGGGCTCAGTGTCTTCATCAGCATGGGGAATATCACAGATAAGTTCCGCAAAAACCAAGGACTTTTTATCTTTTGATTTGGCAAACTCAAGATCAAATTCCTAAAGAATAACGATCCATTTGGAATATTTTCCCCCAAGGACTTGACGTGTCAGAATATGATACATGGGGTTCGAGTCTGAAATGACTGTGGTAGTGCGTAATATGATGTAATGGCGAAATATCTAGATGACAATGATAGATTCCAGAGCCAACTTCTCAACATGTGAATATCGAAGCTCAGGACTGAATAGAATCTTGCTCAGATAGTAGATCACATGTTCCTCACCGTTAGGGTCCTCTTGAACTAACACCATAGCGATAGTGGAAGTAGAAGTTGCCAAATAAAGTATATAGTCTCGTGCATAATTCATAGGATGCAAAAGAGGTGTATGGGTCAATGTATGCTTAAGAGCATTGAAATATTGTTGAGCATTGTCATCCCAGATGAAAGGAGTGTCTTTCTGCAACAATTGCATAAATCCTTTAGTAAGCTCAGCGTAATTACATATAAAACGACGAAGAAAGTTTTCTTTCCCTTGCAAACTTTGTAGTTGGGTTAGATTGTTGGGAGGAGGTAAAGCAATAATAACTTTAATCTTGAAAGGATCCACCCTAATCCCATCTTTGGAGACAACGAAACCAAGGAGTTGACATGATTCGAAAACGAAGATGCATTTGTGTGGGTTCAAACGAATACGGTAGAACCGACATCGAATAAAAATGGTTTGTAGATGACCAATATGGTCTGATCGACTGGAGGAATGGGCAGGTAAATCATCGAGGTAAGGTTCCGCAATATGTTTGATATTGTGGAAAGCATATGACATGGCCCACTGGAAAGTGGCACCAACATTTTTGAGACCAAAAGGTAGTTTCCGATAGGCGAAATTTCCCCACGGGTAGATCAGGGCTATCTTATGTTGATCAGCGGGTAGACTGTCAATCTAGTTATATCCTGAAAATCCATCCATGAAAGAGAAAATAACGTTGCCAACACAATTATCAATGATTTGGTCGATGAAGGGTGTGGGGTAATTGTCTTTGGGACAAGCCTTGTTAAGATCCCTATAATCAATGCAGACACGAATGGTACCTTGTTTTTTAGCAACCAAAACAATGTTAGAAACCCATTCCGTCAAGAGGAAAAGATAGATAAATCTAGATTTTAACAGTTTTTCAACTTCTGCCTTTATGGCCGTGATTTTCTTAGGATGAACCAGGCAAAGTTTTTTTCGCACAGGTTCAATTCCTGGGTAAGTTTTTATTTCATGCAAAACGATCGAGGGATCGATCGCGAGAATTTCCTCATAGCTCCAATCGAAGACATCACATAATTATTTAAATAAAGTGGTATAATAAGCCACTTCCTCAGGAGAACAATTATCACCGAGATGAGCATTTTCCACGATACCTTCTTTGATCGATATATAGATAGATATCATAGAAGATATGTTGCCTAAATTCCCCTCATAAGTAGTATCCTGGGTAAGTATAGGAGATTGG
>JZKD02S1743489.1:530058-550209 GCA_000966675.3 Picea glauca | reverse complement strand
CCTGTTACATTTGCTTCCTGATTTCTCTCCTGCTGTCCATCTGTTTGTTTCTTTGGAGCTCTGCAGTCTTTCTTCAGATGTCCTTTCTTCCCACAATTCCAACACTCTATCTTTCTAAGTCTGGATTTGGATCTGCCCTTCCTAGAATTCCCACGGTTCCCAAAACCCTTTCCTCTATCCTTTTGTCTTTCTCTGTTCTCCATGTTCAACGCATTTCCTAATGTCTCACCTGTGCTTTTCCTTCGCATTTCCTCACTAAGGATAACACCAACAACATCATCAAATTTTAAAGTATTTGAAACAGAGAAAGAGTTACTTATAGCCATGACCAAGCCGTTCCATCTTTCTGGCAATGAGCACAAGATTAGAAGAGCCCTGACCTCATCATCAAAGTCCATTTTTACAAAACTTAGTTGATTAGTAATCGTATTAAAATCATTTAAATGATCTGCAATAGACCCACCTTCCGACATCTTCATATTAAATAATATCTTCATTAGCAATACCTTATTGGATGCCGAGGGCTTTTCATACAATTTGGCCGACGCATCCATCAAACCCTTCATTGTCTTTTCTTTCGAAATATTGAAAGCCACCGATGTTGCCAGGCTCAGCCATATCGTTCCTAGAGCCCTTTTGTCAAGAATCTCCCATTCTTCATCTTTCATAGCCTCCATCTTCTTTGCTATTCCGCCCAATGGTAGGAATAGATCCTTCTGATATAAATAGTCTTCCATCTGCATCTTCCATAACTGGTAGTTTTGGTCATTAAATTTCTCGACCCTAAACTTTCCATCTTCTGACATTGCTCCCACTCGAACCAGGAACCCTCTTTTCCTGCGAGTTACCTTTCGCTCCGATACCAATTGTTAGAAAACAGGACTATGGAGCAATAAAATAAAACAAATGCAGAATCAAAACATAGAAGATACACAATACAATAGAGACACAGATTTATGTGGTTCACCCAGTGTGGGCTACGACCACCAGAGAAATTGCCAGGTCCTTCCTTTATTATTATCCAACATATGAAGGGATACAACCTACAACAAATCCGTTGTAACTTCCTCTTCTTTATCTCACAGTCTCCTATCTCAGAATACAATATTCGCCATCAACCATAGCCGCAATACATTTCCCTCATAAAAGAGAGTTGCCTTCTCGGGCAAAAAACCCTAACATAATCTCTATCACTAGATCTGCGATCTTATAATGAACGGTCCAGATTTACAATGAAATTACAATATACATTTACAAGGCAATTTTTCCTTCGGGGGCTTCACCCCCAAACTCCCATTGGGGGCTCGCTTGCCCCCAGACCCCCCAGCCGAGGGGATAGCCCCCCCGGACCCTACAGAGGGGGTACCCCCCCTCTGCACTCCCCCACGTGGAAGAGTGTACATACTTTTGGGGTGTAAATACTTCATGGGGTATAAACATGGCTGAAAGTAAAAGACCTCCAAATCAGGAAGATAATTAGGCTCGACAACCAACAGAAATCGGGGGGTAAAAGAGATTTAGTAAACCACTCTGCCAATAAATGGTCAGGAATGGTCTCTTTAATCAAACTTCGTCATCATCTCCACTCATGAATTTGATCAGAGATATGCACAGTGTTCGTTTGATGAAGGGAGGTAAAAGTTTTGTACCCATCTCGTAACAGATGGGTAATTGAAAATGCGTGAGAAAATCCATAGCAAGAGAGTTGAAATCTTGAAAAGAACCACGTTGAATTTCAATGTACCACTTGGCTGCAGAGCCCATAAGTGTGCGCTGGAAGAGACGTAAACGTATAGAATCATCCATCAATGAGTTTGATGAACACCATAAATGGAATGTCATCACATGGTTGTTTGGGTCTTCTCCAGGTTTACCGTCAAACTTGGGGATGTCAGAAGGTAACTTAGCAGGAATTACTGGCCAAAAAGGAAAATGCAAAATGGGATCATTTGTCAACCGAGACAAGTCTGGGAGATCCAGAGTGGCAAGGAGAGGTAATTGTCCGTTAAGCTGAGGGTGGTACTGGTGTGGCATAGGGACACCAGTGGGGCCATAAATTGGTTGAGGTGGATAATTGTATCCAGTAGGCCCGCCCATATACAATTGTTGTTGAACAGGATAGGTAGGAATCGATGGTTGTTGAGGAACATTCATGAGTGGGGTGAAACCTGATGGATTCTGAGGAGTATAAGTCGGTTGATTTGGTTGTGGGGGATAAACAATTTTCCCTTGAGGGGGGTAAAAAGTTTTTCCCGGAGGAGGGTAAACATTGGTCCCTTGGGGAGGATAAACATTAGACCCTTGGGGAGGATAAGGTTGTTGTCCTTGAGGACCCCAGGTGGGATTTGGGACACCTAGATAAGGTTGTCCAAAAGATAGTCTGGAAGAAACATGATTTGATATTCCTCCTTGTGGGTTATGGTATTATTTATCCCCAGGGTAGGGTTGATTAAACGTACCTCCTGAAGGTACTCCCCAGGATTGTGAAGGGTTTATGATAGGATAAGGTTTCCCCCCTACCATAGGTTTATTTACAACTGGGGTTTGACCAGTAAAGGGAGGTTCTCCTCCAGAAGGAACATGCAAAGGTGGTTGTCCCCCAGGAGGGGTAGGCCCGCTAAAAGATGGTTGTCCCCCAGGAGGGATAGGTCCACTAGATGGTGGTTTCCCCCAAGTCAAGATATGTCCCGCAGTTGGTTGTGTCTATCTGGCAAGGGTCTACATTCTTTGTTGTAAAGGCGTTCCAACAGGATTTTGTGGAACATGAGGAGCTGTAGTGTGAAAAGGTGTAAAGGTAGGAGTAACGGTTGAAGTGACTTGTGCATGAGTAGAAGTGATGACTCCAACATTGAGGTGGACTTGTGATGATGTAACATTAGGGTCAATGACCTGTTCGATGGGATGATCAATAGTTTAACCAGATGGTCCTGCCTCAGTAGCAAGAGTGTCATGAGGATTAAGAGGTTGTCGAATATATTCAAAATGCTTATAAAGATCACGTCATGATGGAGTCCTCCATACAGAACGAGCAGGTGTTTGATGTAGATCTACTATGTTAGTAGGACAAATGGGGGTCCTATAGTCATCACTAAAAAGTGGTTCTGTGGATCCCATATATGTCTTGGTAATTTGTCTCAATGGAAAACTTGAGACTTCTTCTTCTATAACGTTATCGAATGAGTCTAATCGAACCAAGAGTGGTTCAATAGGAGCTTCTGACATAGGTGTAGTATGAGTAGTGGGATCCTCAACCGTAACCAAGGCTCTTTCCCAATTTTCTAACAAATAAGTAGTAACACTCTCAGCGTCAGAGTGATTTTCCACCCCTTCACAGTAGAAGTCTTCTAGTGAGTTAGGAGGTAAGGGTTGGTATCCTTCTTCCAGAGGCATCCCTTGCATCCTATGTGATCGATGAATACCTTTATCATCTTTTGAAAAATTATTAAAACAACAACACACGTTAAAAAATCTAGAATCACCAACAAGCAAACAAACCTTCTCTCAATGACCATACTAGTTGGTGATGAAATCCAACATCGTGTGATCAATTCGAGAAGGAGATATGATATGAGCGGGTGGAATAGTTATGATGGTGACCTGCTTAACGGACTTACGCCTTGGTGCAAGATTCCACACAGTAATCGTGGATTTACCCTCCAAGGAGCCCAAGTGAGTTTGACCACCATTTGTTCTAGGTACAGTGAAGACTTCCCTTCACCATCACCTTGTGTAAATACCCTAAATATTATGGCTACTAAAGACACCAATTTGCAGTCATCCCCTAGGCAGGTACAGTCGACAGTCCAGTCTAAATGTATGGGTAGGATAATGTTGACGGGCGAAATTGACCGTTCGTCAACTGGGAGAGTGGATCCGGTCCGGGGTTGTCTAAATAACCCAAGCCGTTTGGTATGAACCACCCTGACGGGTTTAGCGACTCCGTTAGCCGATCTAAGTCCTAAGAAAACAAAAGAAGCTATTCTAAATTAACTAATCTAAATGACAAAAATAACAACTAAAATAAACTAATAAACAAATCTAAACTACTAATATATACAATCTATTAACTTAAATCATACAACTATAATTCTACAAATCTAAATGTTTAAACAGAATCAGTTTTAATTACAAATGTACAATTATTTACAAATTACATATTTAAACTAAAACCTGCAAAACTAATTTGTAATATGTCCTAAGACAGCGAAACTGTTTTTTTTTATTTTATAGTTTTAGGATAAAGAAATAGAAAAATACTAACTATCTAAGCTAAGCAACTAAAATATTAACTTTGACTACAAATCTAAACTATACATATATCTATCTAAACTACTTATATTATACTAACTAATTAACTATTGAACAAAAATAACGAACTGACCTGAAGTACGCTTCAGGTTTGTCCTGTGTATGATGGTTGTTTCAACTGTTCGGAGGGACTAAAACCGCACCGGATTATCCATGAGATTCTCGTAAAAAAAAAACTGATGTGATTTTCTTATGTTAATAATAGGACAAACAAGACATAAAAATAACAACAATCTTATGATTTATAAACCATCACAATAAGATAAATTTGTATGCGACAATTTATACGAAACAATTCGATTGATGAAAAAGGTAAATCTATATTCATTAAATGAATTAAAGTGACTGCTATATTTTCAAATAGGAGATAACATATATGGATAATCATATAAGTCAAATCATATCAACATGCAATGAATTACAATAGCTAAAGTAGTCTATAATAAATTGCAAACTGATACGCAAAACCTGAAACAAAAGTTTGATATTTTGAAAGTGAAAGCTGTTACAAGACACCAACATTCGTCTCAGTCTAAATCATAAATCCATAGTCTGGTTCTCCCACTGTGAGGATGATGGTTGTTTATTACAAAAATACCAAGTATTTAAAGACCTCCCTCAGGGTAAAACATCCCTGTGGAAGTTATCAAAACTGTTTACACAAATCTGGGAAAATATCTCAAGTCTGACTAAACTAACAACCTAAAATAAAAACTATATCACACAAATATCTCCTAGACTGCCACAGCATGCTCAATTGATTATTTGCAATTCGAATGTACCTGGAAGAGGACAAAAATGGACAAGTAAAGAGGATATTTTGTTGATAAAATTGATAAAAATTTAATTCTAAGGACTAGCTACAGAATCTTGCGATTCTGTAGCTGGTCTAAATCAAACACAGAATCGTATTAAAAATCAATTCGAATCTTAAAAACATATTCAAACTATTTAAAAATATTTGATTACTAGAAGCATCATTCAAATCGACACTTGTATGCAACTTGAAGAAACTAAATCGTAGTCAATCAAATGATAACAGAGATGGATACACTCTGTTTAATTCGTTATCACCAATTCGGGTTAACAAAATCGTATAGGATAACCCAACAACAATGAAATCGTTTCATAACCAATTGAAATCAACACCAACAGTTTTTGTTGCTTCAACTACCAACAAAATCATTTTAGAATCCAAACGAAATCAACAGGATCATTTTCTCAAATCGATAGCACTATATTAAACATAAACAAACGATCCATGCTATTAGCGAATCAAATCAAAACTGGTATGTAAATTATCACAAATGAAATCATAATGGAATTAATCAGTTGATAACAATATCTGTGGGATTCTTCCAACGTTTGTCATTGCTAATCGGGGGCAGACAGAATCGATTGATATTCGACAAAATCATTTCTTGAATCAATTTCAAAAACGAACTATTAGCCGAGTTTTCTCATACGAATTCAACAGAGACAAAATCATTTTTTTTTGAAAATCAAAACCAATAACGCAGTATCAAATCCACTTTCGATATCAATTTAACTCAAAATAGGCAATCATGCTAACTCAAGACATGCATCAATCAAACCAAAACGAATCGAAACAGCTTGTGTTTGTTATAGCCGTTATGAATCAACACAAGTCCACGATTATAGCAAGTAGATCTTTAGCATAGGTCAAAGATAATAAAAATCCAATCGAGAATACTAATTCAATACAGAACATAGTCGTTTTGAGTTTATTAGGAGCAACCGAAACTAATTAAAATCATTCCAAATCAACTATCAATCCGAATCAAAATCAATGAATAGCTTGTACTAAACTGGACACAACAAATCGCATAACCAAATCATATGTACTTTTAATTTTAGTAAAATGAACCTACTGTACAGGATCCACAACATAACCGTTTTTGATAATCAAACTATGACAGAGTCATTTCGAATAATGGACAGAGCTAATCGAAAATCAAAACTCGATTCATTATATTAATTCAAGCAATTCATAAAACGAAATTGATATTGAAATTCATACCTAGATAGTCAGCAGACAACTTGATCATGATAGTTTGGAATTGACGAAGGCTGTCGCCGATTCGACATTCCTAAAAATGATCGAACCAGTGGTTTTCTGCTTCTTGTCATTAGCTTGAAGTTTGTCCCTTTCTCTCGACAGCACTGTGACTTGGTTTTCCAAAGACTTGATCTTCGATTGTAAAAAGGGAACGTCGGCATAGTAGCGCTCAAGCCACACATTTCATTGGATGCACGATGTTTGCTCGGGCTTCAAAATTATAGGTGAGGGTTTGTTTAAATCATAGAGGGTTTCATTAGGTAGCTTGATTCCTGGGTAGCTAGGATTGTTCTTTAGGCAAGGGGGTAAATTAGAAACAAAGTCATAGGGTGGCTCAGAGCACAGACCATGGGAAAAAGGGTACTCACTAGCTAGGAAGCGCTCGATATCAGAGTCCGAGTCTTCGCTGAGGAATATGGGCTTTTGATCAGCGTTTGGTTTAGGTTTATTCCGGGCAAGTCTCGATATCATTCGAGCATTATTTTTACCTTTGTTATCGACAGTAGGGTTACCCTTGACTTTCTTGCTCACAGGCTTTTTTACAGCCTCAACCTTGTTTGTTATAATGTCGGGTAGGTCAATATCAGGGAAGACCGAGGGTTTGGGAGAGGGTAGAAGGGCATGGAAAAGCACGGGTGGCTCGACCTTGGTCTCACTAACCATGACTTTATCAATTTGGACAGACTCTGAATCAACAAAGCCATTTCGAGAAAGAAAGGCTTGCCAATTATCACCGTGGAGGTTCAAATGGTGAATGATGATAAGTCTAATCAAGCCATGGTGAAACAAGCTGCTGTCAGACTTCTCACGTTTAAACCTCTTATCCATTTTATAAAGACTACGCTGGAAGTAAAATGGCATGTTCGTTGGGGAACCCATAAAATTCATTAATAGTCGAAGGTGATAAAGAAAAACCAATCCATACCGACCCTCACAGGTCACAAATTGTTTAACCATTGTCAAAATATCATGCCACCTGGGTTTAAGCGTGGAAATAGGCATACCTTTGTCACAGGATGTAACCTTTCATGATACGAACAACAAAGGCCATGGCACCTTGTCGAATTTAGAATTTTTAAACCATCGCTTGCCTGTGGATGCCAATCTTGTGGTTGAGCTTATGAACTCTTCATTCAGCTCAAGCTGAATGTCACCTACTTTATCCCTACACCCATCAAAGGTAAGGGCGAATTGTTGTGCAACCAATGGATTGAAGCCTTCGAACCTCTGTATAAACGTGAGCCAACCATTATCTTGTAAATCCTTACGGGCGTTATCAAAGAGTAACAGAGCTTGAGTACTGTTTGACTCAATTCGCACCACCGGTGCCATGGATAGAAGCACACGGTGAGCGAGATGCAAGGGTTAGGGTTTGAACATAGTAAACACAGGGGTAGGGTGCTCACAGGCTTACCCGAAACTAGCAGAGGTGAAACAGGGATAGGGGAGAAATCATTAATGACATCGTGCGAAGGTGGTGGAGGTATTTCGGCCCATGCAGAATAGTTATTACCCACAGTACAATCGTCGGCGCTTTTATCTATGCATATCACAACGCATATGTGTCAAAAACTAAGCCATTTCAATTAACAAATGGATATATGGTATGTGGACCATCGTTTGCCCGAGCAATAGTCATAGTTTCAAAACCATAGCAATAAATCAATATTGATACCAAGGGTTTTAATATGACATGTGTTGTATAGAACGATTCATAGCAAGGTTTTAACCATAGCACCAATGCTTTATATGTAACCAATGTGCCAAGTGAATTGATCAAATAGCATGTAAATCCAATAACCAATGCATCGCAAACTCCATCACTAATAAAACGAAACTATATAATCAATCAAAGTATGCCAACTGAGTACAGATCAAGGGGTCTTGCCAGTTGTATAACGATAAGTAAATTGGAAATGCAATGGGTCTATAGACAAGAGTGATCATGAAAGTTCAGTGACGATTTTGATGCGACTTTGAAAACCAAGTTTTCACGCTTACAGTCGTGAAAACAAAAACAAACGTAAGTGTGAAATAGTAGTGTCATTTTTTTATTATCAAGGATTGCGACGAAAATAAAAGTTTGCGAAACACTGGTGTAGGCAGCTTATAAGGACAATATGAAAATGTGAATTGGCTGCCAACAATGGCGACACACTGGTAGAAGAGTTATCTTTGCCGAAAAGAACAAATTCAGATTAAGATAACGAGAAAAATTCTAACTCAAAAATAACAACCAGAAAATCGTATGAACATCATCATTAATCAAATATTCCAGCAGTGTTTAAAAGGATAGAAACTGATAACAGTCCTAAGACAAGTGAGGCACGATATTGAAGATAAAATCCTCAATACTGTTGACAGAGCCACTGCTGCCAGCAGGCGTCCATAGCCTCGACAGGGTTGCCATTTAACCCACTCTGATATCCGTATCCTGCAAAGAAGTTCCAGATCAGAATAAAGGACAAGTTAAGATCAAGAGGTTTCATATTTGCAAATTTTCATATACCCGACATTTCTTCGCTGCCAGCGGGCCTGTTCAGTACCCCGACGAAGTTGTCTTGGCACCATGCATGCATTTACCCACTGCCAGCAGACCTGTTCAGCATCCCGACGGGTTTACAAGAACTTCCCACATCTCTTTTTAATGATTTATTTTGTTTTTTTTTAAAGGTATATAGTTGAGCGGGGTGACGCTGAAAATCATGATATTTTAACATATTTTTACAGACCTTAGCAGAATTTTTTAGAACTATCCTTCATTAAGATCCAGAGATGGTTTATTTACAGAACCAACTTTCTATGGAAGGGAGACATCTTCTGATTCATTCCCTTAAGGAATAGGGACAACGTAAAAAGATAATAGATGATCGCAACAAGCTTATCTCAGAGATTGAAATCAATTAACCTCTTTCAAAAGATAGTTTTGCCAACAAAGATTTCAGAAGTATACCGTTGATGTTTATACAATTTTCTTAGTGGTCATTTCAGTGAAGGAATTTTCTGTTTTCTTTGTTCGACTAATTCAACATGCAAGTATGTGTATTTCCAAAAACACAAAAACTGATAAGCGCAGAGGAGAAATCAAAGCCAAAACATGGAAGAAAAGCAAACAAAGCAAAATATGTACATAATATACAAGGGTTGTTATCAAGCAAAGTATCTTTTCAAGGCTTGGCCATTCACCGGGTAGGTGTCAGGCTGCCCCTCTAGATTCTGCAATCAGAAAGAACTAGGACCCAACTTCTCAGCAATTAAGAAAGGTCCAAGCCATAAGTTTTGAAATTTTGTGTGCTCTCCCTTTCCCTCATGCGGTTTGTCCCATTTCAAGACGAGGTCACCTACTTCAAAGTTCCTATCAGAGGCAGAGTTAGAATCAAACCAACTTTTGACTATCTGTTGATGTTGATCTAACTTACGTTTAGCTTGGGTTCTTACCTCTTCTAGCTTCATCAAAGCATTAATTTGGTTTTCCAAAGGGGGACAATCTTCTTCTTGTATTTTCTGCGATAACTGAAGTGAAGGAAGAAGAATGTGTGGTGGCAGAATTGCTTCTCTGCCATAAACGAGAAAGAAAGGAAAGTTACCTACAACAGCTTTCGGTGTTACCCTATCAGCCCACAGTGCATTTAACAACGCATTGTGCCAATTTTTGTGATTTTCAGCCACCGTTCTCTTGATGATTTTAATCAAGTTCTTGTTTGTTGATTCTGCCAATCTGTTGCCCTGGGGATAATAGCTAGAAAAATACTTCAATTTAATTCCTTTTTCTAAAGCGAACTCACTCATCTCAAGAGACGAAAAGTAAGAAGTGTTATCGAATACTAAGCAGTCAGGGATACCAAAATGAGTGATAATATTTGAAATGAGAAAGGCAATTACCTGACTGGTCTTGACAGTTCTTAATGCGGTAGCTTAAGACTACCTGGTGAAGTAATCTGTGGCTATAATGATAAACTTATGTTGTTGTGATGATGGGGGGTTGATTGGACCTATGATATCAAGGCCCCACTGCTGAAAAGGAGAGTCTATTGATACGGGTTGTAAAGGGAAGGCTGGTTTCTGTAACCGCCCTGACGCTTTTTGACAAATAATACACTTGTGACACAAGGCATGGGCGTCTCTAAAAAGTGTGGGCCAGTAATAACTGGCTCTCAAAACCTTATGGGCAGTGGTGTCACCACCAAAGTGACCACCAGCTTCTCCGACATGCAACTCTAGCAAGACTTTATCTGCTTTGTCTTTCTCAAGACAACGCATCAGTACACCATCAAAATTTTGACGAAACAGAATACCATTAACCAAATGAAAGGAGGAAGACTTTAATCTCAACACTCTTCTCTTAGTGGGATCTAGGTGACGAGGTGCTGACCCATGTTCAAGAAATAATTTTATATCGTCGTACCAGGGACTGACAGAGTTTTGTGCACAGCAGATTGTATTCTGATCGTTCTGTCCTAGGTTTGACAGATCGTTTTCTTCTTGTTGTCCTTCCGCTGAATCAACAACTAACTTGCATAACCCTTGGCCTCTCACTATCTGAGATGGGGTAATTTCTATGTCGTACTCTTGTAAAGAAGTAACCCAGTTAGCCCTTTTTTCTCCTAGCTCTTTCTGCACTAACAGGTTCCTAACGGCTGGGTAAGGGACAATAATCTTCGTCTTGGATTTCAAAAGATACGACCAGAAGTGTTTGACTACTTTGAAAACAGCGTAGGCTTGCTGATCTACTGCTGGGTAATTTAGTTCCGCGCCTTTGAAAGTAGAGCTCATAAAGGCAATGGGTACTTCGTTGTTTTCGACGTTCTTTTGAGTTAGGACTGCAGCGTAGGAGTGGTCGGAAGCAAAAGTATAGAGCGTGAAGTCTTTGGAAAAGTCGGGGCTCATGAGAGAAGGAGCATCTATTATAGCCTTCTTTATTGCATTAAAATCTTGATTTTCTGAGGGTCCCCAATGATATTGTACATCTTTCTTAATTAGGTTCTGCAAAGGTCTAACCATTTCGGAGAAACTGGGGACGAATCTCCTCACGAAATTAATCTGGCCTAAGAAAGACTGCATAGACTTTTTGGATGTAGGAGGGGGGAGTTTCGCGATGGCTTGAGTCCTTTCGGGGTCGATAATCATCCCCTCGTTTGACACAATAAATCCTAAGAATTTACCCTGTTCTACTGCAAAGATGGATTTTTTAGGATTCAAAGAAATGTCGTATTTACGACATCACTGTAGAACAGCTCGTAAATGAGCTAGATGATCGGTTTTGTTCTTAGAGAACACAGTGAAATCATCTAAGTAAAATACGACGGACTGATTGATTAAGCCTCGGAAAGCAATGTCCATTTCTCTCTGGAAAGTGGCACCGGCATTAATCAAGCCAAAGGGAATTTTTCAATAAGCATAGGTGCCCCATGGGGTGTGGAAGGTAGTTTTAAGTTGGTCCAGGGGAGACATCAGGATTTGGTTGTACCCCAGAAACCATCCAATAAAGATAGCCTCTCAGAACCAGATACCTATTGAAGGATCTGTTCCATGGGTGGGACAGGATAATTGTCTTTATCAGACGCTCTATTTAGGTTCCGGAAATCGACGCAAAGTCGGATTTCTCCACTTTTCTTCCGGACAGGGACAAGGTTAGAAACCCATTGAGTGTGCCTGACAGGGAAGATTATCTTAGCATTAAGGAGTTTATTCAATTCTTTTTTTACGGTCGGTTCAAGCTTAGGGTGCATTTTTCTTAGTTTCTGTTGAAAATGAGAGGTTTGGGGTTTCATAGGGATGACATGTTGTATGATGTTAGGGTCGAAAGTTTTAAGGTCATCATACGTCCATGCAAAGACGTCTTTAAATTCTTTGAACAATTTAATGAATGAATCTTTTTCTTGTTCAGAACATCCTACCCCTAGATTAATGCACTGCGGATTGTCCTTAGTTCCTAAGTTCACTTTTTCAAATAATAATGAGGAACTATTGGTTTTACAGTTGACCGATTTTTTGAATTTATCTTGAAGATCATAAAACTTCTCTAATCTGACTACAGATTTAGGGATCAAGTTTACCATGTCCGATGAAGATTCAGGAGTTCTCGGATCTGGTATTACCGTGAAATCGCGCAAATTGTCGTCGTGAGTGCATTCGTCAATCACCTCGCCTTGAAAAGTTTCTTCCATATGCAGGAAGCTATGAATCTACTAATCATCGTCGAAGACCCTCCAGTTTGTGATATTGTCGGGAACAGATGGCCTCAACAACAACTTGACGGAGAATGCGTCTAGGGACAAGCCTCCTGCAGGAAAGAGTTTAGAAGCTACGTTAGCTAATAGATATGCTTCAGAGTTATTCAACCTAGGAATAGAATTTATATTGAAAGCAGAAAATTTATTCATTAAATTCCATACCTCGGATTGGTAGCTTTTAAGATGCGGGGACAGACAATGGATGGAATCTCTTACCTGTCTAACCACGATTTCGGAATCACCAAAGACAGTTAAGTTTTGAATGTTCATGTCTAAATCTTTTCTGAGACCTTGCAGTAAAGCCTCATATTCTGCAGTGTTATTAGTACATTCAAATTCTAGCCTGCATGCAATCAAAGTTTTGTTACCTGTCGGATCGATAATAACGCAGCCTACACCACCTCCTTCTTTGGACTTTGACCCGTCAAAATACAGAGACCAAATTTGATTTTTATCGGGTGTATGAGACCGTTGTGTAGAAGCTGTTGGCTGTACATATGCTACAATCTCGAACTGTTGTTCTGGATTGGTGATAGCTGAAGTCTCGGCCATGAAATTGCCGAAAAAGGTATCCATCCCTTGTACTTCGGGTGAATCGGCAGAAGGTGTAAATGGTTCGTTAGGATCATTCAAATTTGTGACTGTGTGCTTAAGGTAGCGTTCACGGTTTACCTTGATCTTGTTGGGCTTTCCGTTCTCTGGAAGTCACAGGTGAGACCAATCTGTCGCGAAATAGCCATGTAACTGCTTCGATCAGTCCCTGCTTAGAAACATACCATACACTTCTGGAATATCCACAACGATAATATCAATTACTTGATGAACCTTGGGGTTAGACGATAATCTTATAAGGGCGTTTCTTAATTCGCCTATAATTTTGACATTGGTTCGATCAAGTTGGATGATTTTTAATGTACATGGTTCAACCTCAGCATTAATCTTCTGACATACAAACCATGGCATTATATTGGATGTTGCTCCTGATTCTACCATACAATTGTGCACGTTTCTATTAAAGATTTCGAAAGTTAACAAAAACAGAGGTACATTTTTGCGAGTACTGAGAGTGGTAGCTTGTGGTTTTTTACTCACAGTTTCTAAAGCTACTTTATCTACATTATTTACATTATTTACATTATTTACAGGAAGGCTTCCTTTATCTTGAGGATCAGGGTTATTTTTAGTGTAAGTATTTTGAGTAACTTTGTTCTGAACAACCTTGTTTCCATTTGAATTACTGTTTTTACTATTCTCTAAAATGTTCTATAACATTTTTTGTAGCAAAAACAGAAATTTTAATAGCTCATAAACAGAAATGTTAGCCCTTAACTTTTTAAGATCTTCAACTAAATCATAATCTAAGTTGGGGTTCACCTGTTTCTGTTTAGGCTCAACTGGTTTAGATTGCTTTGGAGGCAAAGTCGTAGTGTTTTTGGAAGAAGGTTTGTTCGCTGTCTTACTCCTATTATTGTAGGGGTGGACCATCTCTAAGTTAGCTTCAAAGATGCTATCCGAGAAGTGTCCAAAAATGTTTGGAGAAGACTCCTCTTCTTGAACTGTCTCTTGCTCAACAACCTCCTCAGGAATCTCAGGAGGCATCAAGTTATCCTGGGCTTCTAGAATTGTTTGTAAGGCATATTGCAGACTTTCTAGATTAAGGCCCTCAGTAGTAGGATTAGGTCAGTTGGTTGGAAAAGGCTTCCTGAATGGGGGTTTGTAAGGCCCTTTTCTCGAAGAAGCTTCTTCGGTCATCCTCTTCAAGTCTATGACTTGATTCGACAGTTTTTGAACGACTTTAGTTAAGTTTTCTAAATCAGAGCTTTTAGGTTGTGTTTTACTTTGAGTAGGTCTAGGGAGTATCTCGATCTTCTTTTTGGAAGAAGAGCTAGTTTCTGTTTCGTTGCTAGTAGTTTCTTTCAAACTAAGTATGTCTTTTTCAATCTGGCTGGCCTCTTCGAAGGCCTCTAACAACGTGGCTTTCTTGGATCGTTTAACCCAAATGGCTATACTTTGATGCAAAGATTTAGTATAGTATGCTATAACAAGATTCTCGACAGGCATGGAATCCATGGGCATTTGGTTTTTAAGTGTTAAGAATCTTTGATTAAAGTCTTTAATTTTTTCTTTTGGGTTCATTTTCAAGCTAGAAAGCTCCATAACTAGAACTTCTGGAGTTTTATCGTCTCCGAACTTTTCCAAAAAGCAGGATTCAAACTTTTCCCAAGACATGATAGTATGGGGTTGCTGAGCAATGTACCATGTAGATGCATTACCCTCGAAAGTGTAAGGGAACAACCTACAGACTACGTCTTCATGCTCGACATTACAGATTCTTATGGCTAACATAAAAATTTTAATGTAATCTTCGGCGACCTATTTAGAGTTAGGGTCGAACTTGGGAAGCCACTTCTCTGGATGTTTGGGTAAGGGGTGTTGTGCTCCAGGTACAACTACTGCATCCTGGTCGAGCCAAGGTCTAGCAGGGTTGTTCTGATTGGCCATTGGTGTAGTGGGTGTGGAAGGTTGTGAAGGGGAACTGCCTTCGTCAGATGAGTCTTCTCTCGAAGAAGAAGGAGATGATGGAGGTGGTGAGGGAGGTATACCAGATCCTCCTGCAGCAGGAGTGACAATTGGATCTATAGGGTTCAAGGTGAGGTTAGTGCCTCCAAGCTGTTCTTTGATATCAGAGAAGTCTAAAGGTTGGTCCAAAGGCCGATTTGGTTGCCTCAAATGGGCGAAGGCACTATGTGTTCTTAAGAGATATTGGCAGACAATCTCTTGTACGTCACCACCTGTAGGATTTGGGGTTGCTGGTTCAACTGTGATCGGTGGATCGTTGTTTGATGTGGTTGTTGTTTGAGGGGGAATGTTATCGTTCGAATGAATTCTTGTCACTATAGGTGAGTGATTGGGTGGTGGAGGAGTCTTACGACCGCCTCGTGCCATTAATTAATTTCAGGCCCTCCTTCTAGCGCCATTTGTTGACGGGCGAAATTGACCGTCCGTCAACTGGGAGAGTGGATCCAGTCCGGGGTTGTCTAAATAACCCAAGTCGTTTGGTATGAACCACCCTGACGGGTTTAGCGGCTCCATTAGCCGATCTAAGTCCTAAGAAAACATAAGAAACTATTCTAAATTAACTAATCTAAATGACAAAAATAACAACTAAAATAAACTAATAAACAAATCTAAACTACTAATATATACAATCTATTAACTTAAATCATACAACTATAATTCTACAAATCTAAATGTTTAAACAGAATCAGTTTTAATTACAAATGTACAATTATTTACAAATTATAGATTTAAACTAAAACCTGCAAAACTCATTTGTAATCTATCCTAAGACAACGAAACTGTTTTTTTGATTTTATAGTTTTAGGATAAAGAAATAGAAAAATACTAACTATCTAAGCTAAGAAACTAAAACACTAACTCTGACTACAAATCTAAACTATACATATATCTATCTAAACTACTTATACTATACTAACTATATCACATAACCAAATCATATGTACTTTTAATTTTAGTAAAATGAACCTACTGTACATGATCCACAACATAACTGTTTTTTATAATCAAACTATGATAGAGTCATTTCGAATAATGGACAGAGCTAATCGAAAACCAAAACTCGATTCATTATATTAATTCAAGCAATTCATAAAACGAAATTGATATTGAAATTCATACCTGGATAGTCAGCAGACAACTTGATCATGATAGTTTGGAATTGACGAAGGCTGTCGCAGATTTGACATTCCTAAAAACGATCGAACTAGTGGTTTTCTGCTTCTTGTCATTAGCTTGAAGTTTGTCCCTTTCTCTCGACAGCACTGTGACTTGGTTTTCCAAAGACTTGATCTTCGATTGTAAAAAGGGAACGTCGGCATAGTAGCGCTCAAGCCACACATTTCATTGGACGCACGATGTCTGCTCGGGCTTTGAAATTGCAGGCGAGGGTTTGTTTAAATCACCGAGGGTTCATTAGGTAGCTTGATTCTTGGGTAACTAGGATTGTTCTTTAGGCAAGGGGGTAAATTAGAAACAAAGTCATAGGGTGGCTCGTAGCACAGACCATGGGAAAAAGGGTACTCACTAGCTAGGAAGCGCTCGATATCAGAGTCTGAGTCTTCGCTGAGGACTATGGGCTTTTGATCAGCGTTTGGTTTAGGTTTATTCCGGGCAAGTCTCGATATCATTCGAGCATTCTTTTTACCTTTGTTATCGACAGTAGGGTTACCCTTGACTTTCTTGCTCACAGGCTTTTTACAGCCTCAACCTTGTTTGTTATAATGTCGGGTAGGTCGATATCAGGGCAGACCGAGGGTTTGGGAGAGGGCAGAAGGGCATGGAAAGGCATGGGTGGCCCGACCTTGGTCTCACTAACCACGACTTTATCAATTTGGACAAACTCTGAATCAACAAATCCATTTCGAGAAAGAAAGGCTTGTCAGTTATCACCGTGGAGTTTCAAATGGTGAATGACGATAAGTCTAATCAAGCCATGGTGAAACAAGCTGCTGTCAGACTTCTCGCGTTTAAACCTCTTATCCATTTTATAAAGACTACGCTGGAAGTAAAATGGCATGTTCAATGGGTAACCCATAAAATTCATTAACAGTCGAAGGTGATAAAGAAAAACCAATCCATACCAACCGTCACAGGTCACAAATTGTTTAACCATTGTCAAAAGATCATGCCACCTGGGTTTAAGCGTGGAAAATAGGCATGCCTTTGTCACAGGATGTAACCTTTCGTGATACGAACAACAAAGGCCATGGCACCTCGTCAACTTTAGAATTTTTAAACCATCGCTGACCTGTGGATGCCAATCCTGTGGCAGAGCTTATGAACTCTTCATTCAGCTCAAGCTGAATGTCACTTACTTTAGCCCTACACCCATCAAAGGTAAGGGCGAATTGTTGTGCAACCAACAGATTGAAGCCTTCGAACCTATGTATAAACGTGAGCCAACCATTATCTTGTAAATCCTTACGGGCGTTATCAAAGAGTAACAGAGCTTGAGTACCATTCGGCTCAATTCGCACCACCGGTGCCATGGATAGAAGCACACGGTGAGCGAGATGCAAGGATTAGGGTTTGAACATAGTAAACGCAGGGGTAGGGTGCTCACAGGCTTACCCGAAACTAGCAGAGGTGAAACAGGGATAGGGGAGAAATCATTAATGACATCGTGCGAAGGTGGTGGAGGTATTTCAGCCCATGCAGAATAGTTGTTACCCACAGTACAACCGTCAACGCTTTTATCTATGCATATCACAATGCATATGTGTCAAAAACTAAGCCATTTCAATTAACAAATGGATATATGGTAGGTGGACCATCGTTTGCGCGAGCAATAGTCATAGTTTCAAAACCATAGCAATAAATCAATACCGATACCAAGGGTTTTAATATGACATGTGTTGTATAGAACGATTCATAGCAAGGTTTTAACCATAGCACCAATGCTTTATATGTAACCAATGTGCCAAGTGAATTGATCAAATAGCATGTAAATCCAATCACCAATGCATCACAAACTCCATCACTAATAAAACAAAACTATATAATCAATCAAAGACTGCCAACTAAGTACAGATCAAGGGGTCTTGCCAGCTGTATAATGATAAGTAAATTGGAAATGAAATGGGTCTATAAACAAGAGCGATCATGACAGTTCAATGACGATTTTAATGCGACTTTGAAAACCAATTTTTCACGCTTACAGTCGTGAAAACGACAACAAATGTAAGTGTGAAATAGTAGTGTTATTTTTTTTATCAAGGATTGCAACGAAAATCAAAGTTTGTGAAACACTGGTGTAGGCAGCTTATAAGGACAATATGAAAATGTGAATTGGCTGCCAACAGATAACAAGTCTGAAATCCTTCGAGAGAAATAAGGACAAGTGGATCGGAAGAACTCCAGAGGACTCCGAACGGATTCAGAATTCACGAAGCACCGAGACCAAATGAAGATAGTTGGACCTCAAGAAGAACCCCCAATATATGATCTTACTACTATGAACGGTTTAACCGTGGAAGGATAGTCTTTGTGGCTCTGTCGAATGTGATCTCGTGTGTAACCCCTATGTGAGAAGGGAATCCCAGATAAGCTTATATGAAAATTGGATTTTCTCTCCCTATCGCAAGATGCTAATGTTTGTTTTGAATGCTTTGAAGAGTTGTACTCACAACCTAATCCAAAGCGCTAATCCTAGTCTAATGTTGGTGGAGGAACCTAAAAAGAAAAAGTTTCTAGATCAATTTTAATTAGCATTGATTTTTGTGGTTGTTCTTTACTCAAAGGTGAATGAGAGTGAAACTGATGATATAATGACTCGATTCCCAAAAAATCATAAGAAAGAATGATAAGCAATCGTTCCCTTTCAATGAACTTCTATTTATGGGAAGGAGAAGAAATTTTTCTTTCACTATCAAACACAAAAAATACAGAGACTTCATGCATTTGCTCTCAACAATAATCCAATTCAATGCTAAACTATTCAGAAAATGATTCTAATATCCAAAATCCCATCATGAAAATGTATCTCTTTATTTAAATATGAACTTTAATTGATTTTATTCGAAGCTTCTTATGCCAACTAGATTTCACTATTTGTAATTCCAGACAATTGGAAGCAAATATCATATAAACAAAAAACACACTCTCACAATAATCAAACAAGAAGCAAAACAAATCCAAACTTTTCAAAAAGAAAACCAAAACTCAAACAAGAAAGAATTTTTTTTTGGAAAGATATAAATGAAAGATCAAATGGAACAATACACAGATCTGTGGACTTCCTTATGACAACTTTCAAGAAATCAAATGAACGAGAAAGTATCAAACCAACTCAAGATCTCAAAGAGGAAGAGTGATTCCAAAACAAGGACATCTCTTAAAAAACCAAACAAAGAATCAAAAACTCTTAGCAAGGAAATGGTTGAATTTTTTATAGAAGACACACACTGATAGCAACAATCATGAGCAGGAGGAAAGACCAAAAAATCACACCCAGTAGAGATATCCCACAATTTTTCATCATAAGGAAAAATCGACGCTCTGGTTATATCATCACCAGAGCACTACAACTCTCCCTAGAGCACTGTAGGGGAGCACCGATTTGAAATCAACGCTCTGGATATAAGGGAAGAGGGGTGCTTTTTTCTGAGAATGAAAAAGTATCAACCCAAAAAACAAAAACTCAGGAAGGCTCGATCATCAGCATGTGTAAGATGACTTCAAGATTAACAACACATGTAAAAAAGAGGAAAAACACAGTGAGTAGGATCTGAAGATGGGAAAAGACTAAGACAAGACCAAGGAAGGAAACCAAAACTGAAAGCTTTGATCCCCAGTGCAGTTGCTAATTTTTGTTGTAGGAAAATTCCCCTGTGGACAGGTGAATGTCCTCTTGGATCTTAGACCCCTATGACCAAGATGGAAAGATGCTAACTTTGAACACTGGCATTCCTTTAAATGTAGCTAAACTAGTCAAGGGAAAAGAGGAAGAAA
>JZKD02S1743489.1:427980-448829 GCA_000966675.3 Picea glauca | reverse complement strand
TCTATCAGCCTAGATTGCATTCAACAGTGCGTTATGCCAGTTTTTATGGTTTTCGGAGATCGTTCTCTTGATAATTTTGATCAGATTTTTATTAGTTGATTTTTCCAAACCATTGCCTTGGGGGTAATAGCTGGAAGAGTATTTTAATTTAATTCCTTTTTCTAGAGAGAAATCACTCATTTCAAGAGACGAAAAATAAGAAGCATTGTCAAATACTAAGCATTCAGGAATATCGAAACGAGTGATGATATTTGAATTCAGAAAGGATATCACTTGGTTGGTATTTACAACTTTTAGTGGGGCAACCTCGGATTACCTGGTGAAATAATCTGTGGCTGTTATGATGTATTTATGCTGCTGCGAAAATACCAGATTGATTGGGCCTATAATATCCAGGCCCCACTACTGAAAATGGGAGTCTACTGAAACTGGTTGCAAAGGGAATGTTGGTTTCTATATCCGTCCAGATGTCTTTTGACAAATCACACACTTGCGGCATAAGGCATGAGCATCTTTGAAAAGGGTAGGCCGGTAATAACCTGCTCTTAATAATTTTTGGGTGGTGGTGTCTCCACCGAAATTCCCACCAGCTTCCCCTGCATGTAACTCCAATAAGACTTTTTCTGCTTCATCTTTTTCAAGACAGCGCATAAGTATTCCATCAAAATTTTGGCGAAACAAAATACCATTAATCAGCTGAAAAGAAGCAGATTTTAATTTTAGTGCTCTCCTTTTTTGGGGATCAAGGTGACGGGGAGCTGATCCGTGTATAAGACAAAATTTGATGTCGTCGTACCAGGAACTAACAAGGTTTTGTGCACAACAGATTTGATTTTGATAGTGCTGATCTGGATTTAACATATCAGTTTCGTTTTGCTTTCCTATAGCTGAATCGACGACCAACTTGCATAAACCTTGGCCTCTAACAATTTGTGCTGGGGTGATTTCTATGTCATATTCTTGTAAGGATGTGACCCAGTTTGCCCTTTTTTCACCTAGTTCTTTCTGTACCAACAAATTTCTGACAGTCGGGTAAGGGACAATGATTTTCATCCTAGATTTCAACAGATAAGATCGAAAGTGTTTTACTGCTTTAAAAATAGCATCAGCTTGTTGATCTACTGCTGGGTAATTAAGTTTTGCTCCCTTGAAGGCTGAGCTCATAAAGGAAATTGGGACTTCGTTATTTTCAACGTTCTTTTGAGTTAAGACAGTAGCGTAAGATCGATCAGAGGCAAACGTGTAGAGGGTGAAGTCTCGCGAAAAATCATGGCTCATTAGAGAAGGAGCGTCTATTATAGACTTTTTTATTGAATCGAAAGCCTGACTTTCTAAAGGTCCCCAATGGTACTGCACATCCTTTTTTATTAAGTTTTGTAATGGTCTCACCATTTCTGAAAAGCTGGGGACGAATCTCCTAACAAAGTTTATCTGTCCTAAGAAAGATTGCATGGAATTTTTTGATGAGGGAGGGGGGAGTTTTGAAATGACTTGGGTCCTTTCAGGGTCGATGATCATCCCTTCATTCGATACAATGAATCCGAGGAGCTTACCTTGTTCTACTGCGAAGACAAATTTTTTAGGATTTAAAGAAATGCCGTACTTACGACATCGTTGTAGAATAGATCTTAAATGAGCTAGATGATCTTATTTATTTTTTGAGAAGATAGTGATGTCATCCAGGTAAACTACTACAGATTGATTGATTAAGCCATGGAAAGCGATATCCATCGCTCTCTGAAAAGTGGCACCGGTGTTTATGAGTCCAAAGGGCATCTTTCTATAAGTGTAGGTGCCCCATGGGGTACGGAAAGTAGTTTTGAGCTGGTCTAAGGGAGACATAAGAACTTGGTTATACCCTGAAAAACCATCCAACAAGGATAATATTTTAGAGCCAGATACTTGTTGAAGGATCTGCTCCATGGGAGAGACAGGGTAATTGTCTTTATCAGACGCTCGGTTAAGATTTCGGAAATCGACACATAGTCAGATTTCACCACTCTTCTTTCTGACAGAGACAAGATTAGAGACCCATTGTGTGTGCCTTACTGGGAAGATTATTTTAGCATTCAGGAGTTTGTTTAATTCCTTCTTGACTCTTGGTTCGAGTTTTGGGTGCATCTTCCTTAACTTTTGTTGAAAAGGTTGGGTCTGGGGTTTCATGGGGATAATGTGTTGTATGATCTTAGGATCAAAGGTTTTTAGGTCGTTGTATGTCCAGGAAAAAACATTTTTGAATTCCTTAAACAACTTAATAAATGCTACCTTTTCTTGCTTAGAACACTCCAACCCCAAATTGATGCACTGTTGGTTGTCTTTAGTTCCCAAATTTACTTTTTCATGTGTCAAGAAGGAACTATTCATTTTACAATTCACTGATTTTCTGAACTTATCGTGAAGATCATAAATTTTTCTAACCTAACCATAGATTTCGGGATAGAGTTTACCATGTCTGATGCAGATTCTGGGATCTCAGATCTGGTATTATCGTAAAGTCGGGAAGATTTTTGTCATGGGTACCTTCGTCGATCACCGTGCCCTGGAAAGTTTCTTCCATATTCAGAAAACTTATGATCTGTTGATCGTCATCGAAGAATCTCCAATTTGTGATGTTGTCTAGGACAGACGGTTTGAACAACAGTTCGATGGAAAATGCATTTGGAGATAAGCCTTCTACAGGAAAAAGTTTTGAAGTTAGCTAACAAATCAGCTTCAAAATTATTCAATCTAGGAATAGAATTTATGTTAAATGCATAAAACTTGTTCATCAAATTCCATACCTCAGTCTGATAGCTTTTTAGGTACGGAGATAAACAATGGATAGAATTTTTTACCTGTCTAACCACTATTTCTGAATCACCAAAAACAACCAAATTCTGAATGTTTAAATCTAGTGCTTTTCTGAGACCTTGCAGAAGTGCCTCATATTCAATCGTGTTGTTTGTACATTTGAATTATAACTGGCAAGCAATCAAAGTGTTGTTACCTGCTGGATCGATGAGCATGCACCCTGCACCAGATCCTTCCTTAGATTTTGACCCATCGAAGTAAAGAGACCATTCTTTCTTTTTTCAAGTGCATGTGACCACCGAGAGGAGGTTGTTGACTGTGTGCATGTCATAATTTCAGATTGTTGTTCCGGGTCAGTGATGGTAGAAGTTTCGGCCATGAAATTGTCGAAAAAAGTGTCCATCCCCTGTATTTCAGGCGAATTGGCAGAAACAGTGAATGGTTCATTGGGATCATTGAAATCAGTTACCATGAACTTAATATATCATTCACAATTTACCTTGATTCTATTAGGCTTTCTATTCTTGAGCAGTGACAAGTGAGACCAGTCCGTTGCAAAATAGACATGTAATTGTTCTGACCAATCTCTACTTAAAAACAAACCATATACTTCTGGGATATCTACAACAATGATATCGATCACTTGATGGACTTTAGGATTATATGATAATCTGATAAGCACATTTTTTAATTCACCTATCACTTTAACACTAGTTCGATCAAGATGGATAATTTTCAAGGTGGACGGTTGAACTTCGGCATTAATTTTTTGACAGACAGACCAAGGCATTACGTTAGATGATGCACCCAAATCTACCATACAATTATGTACATTCCTATTGAAAATTTCAAAAGTCAACAAAAAGGGAGGGACATTTCTGCGAGTATTAACAGTAGAAGCTTGTTGTTTTTTAATCGCAGACCCTGAAACTAGTTTATCTACATTTGTTACACTATTTACAGGAAGGTCTCTTTTATCATGAGGCTCGGATGTAGTTTTAGCGGAGGCCTTCTGAGGAGTTTTGGGGCTATTTTCAGCACCTTTGTTGCTGTTCGAATTGTTGTTTTTCGCAATATTCTGCAACATCTTTTGCAAAAGAAAAGGGAATTTTAATAATTCGTAAACAAAAATGTTAGCCCTAAGTTTCTTTAGGTATTCAATCAAATCATAATCTAAACTTGGGTTTGCTGAATTCTGTTTAGTCTCAATTGATTTAGACTATTTTGGAGGCACAGTAGTTACGGAAGAAGACTTATTCGCTGTCTTGCTCCTGGTATTGTAAGGATGCACTGTTTCGAAATTAGCTTGAAAAATGCTATCCGAAAAATATTTGAAAATGTTTGGAGAGGATTCATATTCATCTACTGTCTCTTGTTCAACTACTTCTTTAGGAATCTCAGGAGGAATCAAGTTATCATGTGCTTCTAGGATCGTTTGAATAACAAATTGTAATCTTTCTAGATTTAGGCCTTCAGAATTTGAGTTAGGTCGGTTTGTGGGAAAAGGATTCCTAAAAGGGGGTTTGTAAGGCCCTTTTCTCGAAGAAGCTTCTTCAGCCGATCTTTTCAAATCTATAACTTGATTGGATAACTTCTGAATGACTTTCTGTAAGTTTTCTAGATCCGAACTCTCATGTTGAGCTTTATTTTGGGGAGGTCTAGGAAGGATTTCGATTTTCTTCTTGGACAATGAACTAGTCTCTATCTCGTTACTGGTATTGTGTTTTATGCTAAGAATATCTTTCTCGATTTGACTCGCCTCTTCGAAGGCTTCTAACAATGTGGCTTTTTTAAACCTCTTTAACCAAATGGCTATGTTTTGATGTAAGGCATTCATGTAGTATGCGACAATAAGATTTTCGGCAGGCATCGAATCCGTGGGGATTCGGTTCTTTAGTGTCAGGAACCTTTGATTAAAGTCTTTTATCTTTTCTTTAGGGTTCATTTTTAAACTAGAAATCTCCATGACTAGAACTTCAGGAGACTTGTCATCTTCGAACTTCTCAAGGAAACAGGACTTGAATTTATCCCATGGCGCGATGGTGTGGGGCTGTTGGGAAAAGTACTAGGTAGAGGCATTTCCTTCAAAGGTGTAGGGAAACAATCTGCACACTATGTCTTCATGTTCAACACTACGTAGCCTAATGGCTAGCATAAAATTTTTGATGTGATCCTCAGCGATCTGTTTGGAGTCTAGGTCAAATTTAGGGAGCCATTTCTCCAGGTCTTTAGGTAAAGGATGTTGGGGACCAGGTATGGCCACTATATCTTGATCGATCTAGGGTCTGGCGGGATTGTTCGGATTGGCCATAGGTGTGGGTGGTTTCGAAGGATGAGATGAGGAACTGCCTTCGTCTGAGGATTATTCTCTAGAGGAAGAAAGAGATGAAGGGGGTGGTGATGGTGGAATACTAGATCCTCCTGCTGCAGGAGTGAGGATATGATCTGGATCCGTAGGGTTTAAGGTAAGATCAGTACCCGCGATTTGTTCCCTGATATCAGAGAAATCTAATGGTTGGTTCAAAGGTCGACTTGGTTGTCTGATATGGGCTAAGGCACTGTGCGTTCTTATGAGGGATTGACAAACAATCTCTTGTATGTCACCACCTGGGGGATTTGGAGTTACTGGTTCAACTGTGATCTGTGGATCGTCGTTTGATGTGGTTGTTGTTTGAGGGACAATGTTGTCATCTGAATGACTTCTAATTACTATAGGTGAGCGGGTAGGTGGGGGAGGAGTCTTGCGACCTCCTCGTGCCATTAATAGTTTTCAGGCCCTCCTTCTAGTGCCATTTGTTGACGGGAAAAAATGACCGCTCGTCAACTAGAGAAGTGAATCTGGTCTGGGGTTGTCTAATTAACCCAAGCCGTTTGGATTAATTCACTCCGACGGGTTTTGTGGCTCCGTTGGCCGATCTAAGCACTAAATAAAGCGAAAAATAACTAAAGGAAAAACAATAATCTAATAAATAACAATCACTAAAATCTATAAGTACGTTTAAATATATATATATATGTAAAATTTATTTATCTGAAATTATAATCAATAACTTTATATACAATCTATACAAAACACGAGTTTTAATCTAAACTCGCAAAAGTCATATGTAGATTGATTACTTTAGCAATAATAATAAGGAAAATGAAAATACTACCTAATCTTTTTTTGGTTTATTTTCTTAGATGTATACACTCATGAAATCGATTATTAAACTGCCTAATTGAAAAGGAAATAAAAGATAGTAGAAAATGTTCTATATATAGGAAACTTCTATATTCAACAAACTAATGAAATCAAATAACAGGCTAACATGTTATTGCATCCAATGTCTGTATGATATTGAATATCCAACCACCTTTATCTGATGAAGTAAAACTGCTACAGATCTTGGGATTGCCCCTAATAAATGAGAAATGATAATGCTGGAGATTGAATTATAATAACAGAACATATAATAGATGCATTCACAGTAATATTGTAATTTGCAAGTAACTACGATGAGATAATTCTTCCTGTAAGAACTTGCATGCAAACATTCAACTGAAATTAAAGATAAATCTTCTACTTTAAATTGAATAGAGGATCATTGTATGTTATATCTGACACGAGATATGGGAAGTATGTGAAAAGGATTATCTCAAATAACAATAAATCATGCAGACAAAAGGCTATCATCATTTATCATTATATTGAGATAAGCAGAACTTAAATTAAAACATGATACAAAAAGCTAAAGCTCTAATGTATTCTGTGTCATTCAAGTCTATATGTAAATATCCATATTCTCGCCCCAGGCCAAGATGATCCATTGTTTACAAAATGATGGGTTTATATAGTTCTCATGAAACATAATTGTTTCTGTTCTTGAGATCAAATTTGTTTCAAAAAATATGGGGGATGCAACCACCCTGATTCACCAAATATAAAAAAAAACTAACAACAACCTATTTCTAACTATTCAAAATACATAGTAGATGTGACTGAGAGATCTTAAACGTGCATCATATCATCTTTGAAATCATAGGCTCCTGAATTATCATGAAAACAAAAGAAAACAGGGATATCTCAGATATGTTTTCTAACATTAATATAGACAATTCGAATTTTCTTAACTGGCTACAGAATCTTGCGATTCTGTAGCTAGTTATAATAACAAACAAAATCTCATTCTATTTAATAAACAAAAAGAACTAATTTAAAAATAAGCCTTGTTTAACAACTGAATAGTCTAACTCAGGAATGAAAAACAAACATGCTATTTATTCAAAAGATCTTACCTTTGATCATATAATCAAATCTCATTATGAAACTTTGGAGTTAACGATGGTTGTAGCTGCTTCTACGTTCTTAAAAATCACATGTCCTATGGTTTTTAAATGCTTCTCCTTCCCTTGGATAATGGATTCAAGTCTGTTGTTTTCGTTTGCCAACATATTAACTTGGTCTCTTAAAGACTTGAGTCGTGACTGTAGCAGTGGAACATCGGTATAGTATCTGTCGATCCACGATTGGCACACATCACATTGTGACTGTAAAGAGTTTGCACTACAACGAACAATATTATGGGTCGGATAATTCTCCATGTGAATGGTAGATTTATCACAGAGCTGGATACCAGGGAATTCTGGGTTATCTTTCAAACAAGGAGGCAGATTATTAACATAGTCATAGGGTCGGTCAAGGTATAGCCCGAATGACATGGGGTCCTCCTCAGCAAGGAATTTTTCAATTTCTGAGTCTGAGCCTTCGCTCACTTCAATCATTTTGATCATGTCTGCACGGGGTTTTGTTTTATTTTGAACACTTCGAGAAATTAACCGACCAGCTCTTTTGCTTTTGAAATTGACATCAACACTGCCTTTTAACTTCTTTCCTGTAGGTTTCTTAATAGTTTTAGTGCAATCCTTTGGATGTGAAACCGGTCGATTGTCCTATTGAATGAAATTAGGGTAGGTCGAGGGTTCATTATTAGGGGAAAAATCACAGGCCTGGAGAGGTGGATGAGAGGCCGTTGGGTTCACAAGGGTTTCCTCAACACATGGCTTATCCACTTCTCCCAACTCAGGGTTACCAAAACCATTTCGCATAATGAACGAGTCCCAACAATCATTTTGTGACTGTAACTGGTGCATGAGGATGATTTTAATGAGGCCATGGTGAAACAGACTTGAATCTGACCTCTGTTTCCTAAATCTTTTTCCCATTTTATACAGACTTCTAAGTAGATAATAAGGCATATTCAACGGAAAACTAATAAAACTCATAAGCAGGTGTAAATGATATAGGAAAACAAGTTTGAATCGTCCCTCACATGTGATGAATTGCTTCACTACAACAAGTAAATCATGCCACCTAGGTTTCAAGAACGAAATTGGCATACCTTGATCACAACTGTTTATTTTTTGTGAGGTAAACAGTAAAGTCCAAGGGACCTCCTCCACTTTCGCATTCTTGAATCATTTCTGACCAACTACTGGAAATCCCGTGGCTTGACTAAGGAACTCTTCAGTTACTTCTAATTGCACATCACTGATTTTTTCCCTACAACCATCAAAGTTTAAGGCAAACTCTTGGGCAAACTGAAGATTAAAACTCTGAAATTTTTCGATGAACAAATGCCAACTATTCCTTTCCAAATATTCCCTAGCATTATCATATGAAAGGAGGGTTTGGACACCATTCGGTTTGACCCTTACCACTAGACCCATGCCGAATGGACTGGTAATTAACACAGAACACACAGGTAGGGTTTGCAAAAACACAATAGAGCCATAGTCCTGAGATTTATCAAAATATGTTGTGATGATTCAAATGGTGGGAAAAGTGCTTAAGGAAAACGCGTGTGAAGAGTTTGTGGAACCCGAGGCCACGCTAAGGAGTAATTTCATCCTGTGCATTGTATGCCACCATGGCATTGGGTACATGCTAAGACCAGAGTACTCTGAAAACATAATGCGCGCATCATAGTTTGATTGTAAAGTTAGGTCGGTTTGCAAAATCGAATAGTCAAAGGTTTCATGAAAGAAATATAATCAAACATCAAACCAAAATCAATACAAAAAACAATCGAATATCCAATGGAGGGGGTCTTTCATTCATATAACCACAAATCTCTTAGGCATGAAAGGGTCACAAACAAGGAGAGAAACACACTCATAGAAAGAAACCACAATTTCATAATAAACCATATGCTTTCAATGAAAATTTTAAAACAGAATAGTAACGATAGTTGCGAGTTTTCATGCTTTCAGTCATGAAAACTAAGCATGAATAGATGATAGGTAAAATGTGATGATTTACAACTGTCATTTAGAGAAAACAGTCATGAAGAGTAAATAAAATTTCATAGACCCTGTGTAGCAGCTTATAAAAATAATAATTACATAATCACTACCAACAATGGCGACATGTTGGGAGAAGCAGTTATCTCTATCAAATGAACGAGTTCGGGTTAGAATAATCAGAAAAAAATTCGAATCGAAAACAATCGAAAAGTTCTTTGAGCATCTAAATAATTATAACGCAGTCCGGTTTCAGACAACTATTTTTTAAAGAAACGAAAACTGTTGACAATCTTAGCAAAAGAGAGCCATGATGAAAAGTTAAAATCTTCAATACTGTTGACAGGGCCGCTGCTTCCAGCAGGCGTCCATAGCCTCGATAGGGATGTCAATTAACCCACTTTGATATCTGTATCCTGTCAAGAAATTCCAGATCAGAAAGAAGGACATTTAAGGTCAAAACATAATCCATAACTGAGAATTTTCTTTTACCTGACATTGCTTCGCTGCCAGCGAGCCTGTTCAGTACCTTGACGAAGTTATCTTGGCATCATGCATGCATTTACTCACTGCCAGTAGACCTGTTCAGTGTCCTGGCTGGTTTACAAGCACTTCCCATAACTCTCTGAAAGTTTATATTATAGTCTTTAAAGATATTCAATAGAGCGAGGTGATGTTGAAAATTCTAGTTTTTTAACACATATTTAGTATGTCACAGACCTTGAATTTTTTTTTTAGCTGTCCTTCATCAAGATCTAGAAATAGTTTATTAATAAAACTGACTTTCAAGAACATGGAGACATCGTTTATTTGTTCTCTTAAAGAACAAAGACAACGTAAAAAAGATTTTTATAGATGGTCATGAATACTTTCAATTGCAGATTGAAACCAAGAAAACGCTTTTCAAACAACAAGTCATCTTCATCAGGGCTCCAATTTTCAGAGAAATACAACAATCAATGTTTTAACAACTTTCAACAATCATTTTCGAGGAGAAGTTTTTCTGCTTTCTTAGTCTGAGCTAGCCTGTGGTGGCAGGCATATGTGTTTCAAAAGAAAGATCGATAAGCAGAAATGAGAACCAAAACAAACCAGAAAAGAAAAAAAAACAACAAATAAAACAAAACAGAAAATATTTACAAAGGGTATATGGGAGCGTCATCAGGCAAAGTATTTTTTTAGAGCTTGCCCATTCACTGGGAAGGTGTCTGGCTGCCCCTCTAAATTCTGTAAGTGAAAGGAAATGGGACCCAGTTTCTCAGCAATTCAAAATGGTCCCAACCACAAGTTCTGAAACTTAGTATGCTCTCCTTTTCCCTCATGAGGTTTGTCCCATTTTAGGACAAGGTCACCTACCTCAAAATTTCCGTTAGAGGCAGAATTGGAATCAAACCAGTTTTTAACAATGAGTTGATGTTGATCCAATTTTCGTTTTGCTTGAGCCCTTACTTCCTCTAACTTTAACAAAGCGTTAATTCGACTCTCCAAGGAGGGACAGTCTTCTTCCTATACCTTCTGCGATAACTGCAGCGATGGAAGAAGGACATGTGGTGGAAGAATCGCTTCCCTGCCATAAACGAGAAAGAAAGGTGAGTTACCCACAACAGTTTTAGGAGTTACTCTATCAGCCTAGATTGCATTCAACAGTGCGTTATGCCAGTTTTTATGGTTTTCGGAGATCGTTCTCTTGATAATTTTGATCAGATTTTTATTAGTTGATTTTTCCAAACCATTGCCTTGGGGGTAATAGCTGGAAGAGTATTTTAATTTAATTCCTTTTTCTAGAGAGAAATCACTCATTTCAAGAGACGAAAAATAAGAAGCATTGTCAAATACTAAGCATTCAGGAATATCGAAACGAGTGATGATATTTGAATTCAGAAAGGATATCACTTGGTTGGTATTTACAACTTTTAGTGGGGCAACCTCGGATTACCTGGTGAAATAATCTGTGGCTGTTATGATGTATTTATGCTGCTGCGAAAATACCAGATTGATTGGGCCTATAATATCCAGGCCCCACTACTGAAAATGGGAGTCTACTGAAACTGGTTGCAAAGGGAATGTTGGTTTCTATATCCGTCCAGATGTCTTTTGACAAATCACACACTTGCGGCATAAGGCATGAGCATCTTTGAAAAGGGTAGGCCGGTAATAACCTGCTCTTAATAATTTTTGGGTGGTGGTGTCTCCACCGAAATTCCCACCAGCTTCCCCTGCATGTAACTCCAATAAGACTTTTTCTGCTTCATCTTTTTCAAGACAGCGCATAAGTATTCCATCAAAATTTTGGCGAAACAAAATACCATTAATCAGCTGAAAAGAAGCAGATTTTAATTTTAGTGCTCTCCTTTTTTGGGGATCAAGGTGACGGGGAGCTGATCCGTGTATAAGACAAAATTTGATGTCGTCGTACCAGGAACTAACAAGGTTTTGTGCACAACAGATTTGATTTTGATAGTGCTGATCTGGATTTAACATATCAGTTTCGTTTTGCTTTCCTATAGCTGAATCGACGACCAACTTGCATAAACCTTGGCCTCTAACAATTTGTGCTGGGGTGATTTCTATGTCATATTCTTGTAAGGATGTGACCCAGTTTGCCCTTTTTTCACCTAGTTCTTTCTGTACCAACAAATTTCTGACAGTCGGGTAAGGGACAATGATTTTCATCCTAGATTTCAACAGATAAGATCGAAAGTGTTTTACTGCTTTAAAAATAGCATCAGCTTGTTGATCTACTGCTGGGTAATTAAGTTTTGCTCCCTTGAAGGCTGAGCTCATAAAGGAAATTGGGACTTCGTTATTTTCAACGTTCTTTTGAGTTAAGACAGTAGCGTAAGATCGATCAGAGGCAAACGTGTAGAGGGTGAAGTCTCGCGAAAAATCATGGCTCATTAGAGAAGGAGCGTCTATTATAGACTTTTTTATTGAATCGAAAGCCTGACTTTCTAAAGGTCCCCAATGGTACTGCACATCCTTTTTTATTAAGTTTTGTAATGGTCTCACCATTTCTGAAAAGCTGGGGACGAATCTCCTAACAAAGTTTATCTGTCCTAAGAAAGATTGCATGGAATTTTTTGATGAGGGAGGGGGGAGTTTTGAAATGACTTGGGTCCTTTCAGGGTCGATGATCATCCCTTCATTCGATACAATGAATCCGAGGAGCTTACCTTGTTCTACTGCGAAGACAAATTTTTTAGGATTTAAAGAAATGCCGTACTTACGACATCGTTGTAGAATAGATCTTAAATGAGCTAGATGATCTTATTTATTTTTTGAGAAGATAGTGATGTCATCCAGGTAAACTACTACAGATTGATTGATTAAGCCATGGAAAGCGATATCCATCGCTCTCTGAAAAGTGGCACCGGTGTTTATGAGTCCAAAGGGCATCTTTCTATAAGTGTAGGTGCCCCATGGGGTACGGAAAGTAGTTTTGAGCTGGTCTAAGGGAGACATAAGAACTTGGTTATACCCTGAAAAACCATCCAACAAGGATAATATTTTAGAGCCAGATACTTGTTGAAGGATCTGCTCCATGGGAGAGACAGGGTAATTGTCTTTATCAGACGCTCGGTTAAGATTTCGGAAATCGACACATAGTCAGATTTCACCACTCTTCTTTCTGACAGAGACAAGATTAGAGACCCATTGTGTGTGCCTTACTGGGAAGATTATTTTAGCATTCAGGAGTTTGTTTAATTCCTTCTTGACTCTTGGTTCGAGTTTTGGGTGCATCTTCCTTAACTTTTGTTGAAAAGGTTGGGTCTGGGGTTTCATGGGGATAATGTGTTGTATGATCTTAGGATCAAAGGTTTTTAGGTCGTTGTATGTCCAGGAAAAAACATTTTTGAATTCCTTAAACAACTTAATAAATGCTACCTTTTCTTGCTTAGAACACTCCAACCCCAAATTGATGCACTGTTGGTTGTCTTTAGTTCCCAAATTTACTTTTTCATGTGTCAAGAAGGAACTATTCATTTTACAATTCACTGATTTTCTGAACTTATCGTGAAGATCATAAATTTTTCTAACCTAACCATAGATTTCGGGATAGAGTTTACCATGTCTGATGCAGATTCTGGGATCTCAGATCTGGTATTATCGTAAAGTCGGGAAGATTTTTGTCATGGGTACCTTCGTCGATCACCGTGCCCTGGAAAGTTTCTTCCATATTCAGAAAACTTATGATCTGTTGATCGTCATCGAAGAATCTCCAATTTGTGATGTTGTCTAGGACAGACGGTTTGAACAACAGTTCGATGGAAAATGCATTTGGAGATAAGCCTTCTACAGGAAAAAGTTTTGAAGTTAGCTAACAAATCAGCTTCAAAATTATTCAATCTAGGAATAGAATTTATGTTAAATGCATAAAACTTGTTCATCAAATTCCATACCTCAGTCTGATAGCTTTTTAGGTACGGAGATAAACAATGGATAGAATTTTTTACCTGTCTAACCACTATTTCTGAATCACCAAAAACAACCAAATTCTGAATGTTTAAATCTAGTGCTTTTCTGAGACCTTGCAGAAGTGCCTCATATTCAATCGTGTTGTTTGTACATTTGAATTATAACTGGCAAGCAATCAAAGTGTTGTTACCTGCTGGATCGATGAGCATGCACCCTGCACCAGATCCTTCCTTAGATTTTGACCCATCGAAGTAAAGAGACCATTCTTTCTTTTTTCAAGTGCATGTGACCACCGAGAGGAGGTTGTTGACTGTGTGCATGTCATAATTTCAGATTGTTGTTCCGGGTCAGTGATGGTAGAAGTTTCGGCCATGAAATTGTCGAAAAAAGTGTCCATCCCCTGTATTTCAGGCGAATTGGCAGAAACAGTGAATGGTTCATTGGGATCATTGAAATCAGTTACCATGAACTTAATATATCATTCACAATTTACCTTGATTCTATTAGGCTTTCTATTCTTGAGCAGTGACAAGTGAGACCAGTCCGTTGCAAAATAGACATGTAATTGTTCTGACCAATCTCTACTTAAAAACAAACCATATACTTCTGGGATATCTACAACAATGATATCGATCACTTGATGGACTTTAGGATTATATGATAATCTGATAAGCACATTTTTTAATTCACCTATCACTTTAACACTAGTTCGATCAAGATGGATAATTTTCAAGGTGGACGGTTGAACTTCGGCATTAATTTTTTGACAGACAGACCAAGGCATTACGTTAGATGATGCACCCAAATCTACCATACAATTATGTACATTCCTATTGAAAATTTCAAAAGTCAACAAAAAGGGAGGGACATTTCTGCGAGTATTAACAGTAGAAGCTTGTTGTTTTTTAATCGCAGACCYTGAAACTAGTTTATCTACATTTGTTACACTATTTACAGGAAGGTCTCTTTTATCATGAGGCTCGRATGTAKTTTTRGCGGRGGCCTTCTGAGGAGTTTTGGGGCTATTTTCAGCACCTTTGTTGCTGTTYGAATTGTTGTTTTTGTTGTTTTTCGCAATATTCTGCAACATCTTTTGCAAAAGAAAAGGGAATTTTAATAATTCRTAAACARAAATGTTAGCCCTAAGTTTCTTTAGGTATTCAATCAAATCATAATCTAAACTTGGGTTTGCTRAATTMTGTTTAGTCTCAATTGATTTAGACTATTTTGGAGGCACAGTAGTTAYGGAAGAARACTTATTCGCTGTCTTGCTCCTGGTATTGTAAGGATGCACTGTTTCGAAATTAGCTTGAAAAATGCTATCCGAAAAATRTYYGAAAATGTTTGGAGAGGATTCATMTTCRTCTACTGTCTCTTGTTCAACTACTTCTTTAGGAATCTYAGGAGGAATCAAGTTATCATGTGCTTCTAGGATCRTTTGAATARCAAATTGTAATCTTTCTAGATTTAGGCCTTCAGAATTTGAGTTAGGTCRGTTTGTGGGAAAAGGMTTCCTAAAAGGGGGTTTGTAAGGCCCTTTTCTCGAAGAAGCTTCTTCAGCCGATCTTTTCAAATCTATAACTTGATTGGATAACTTCTGAATGACTTTCTGTAAGTTTTCTAGATCCGAACTCTCATGTTGAGCTTTATTTTGGGGAGGTCTAGGAAGGATTTCGATTTTCTTCTTGGACAATGAACTAGTCTCTATCTCGTTACTGGTATTGTGTTTTATGCTAAGAATATCTTTCTCGATTTGACTCGCCTCTTCGAAGGCTTCTAACAATGTGGCTTTTTTAAACCTCTTTAACCAAATGGCTATGTTTTGATGTAAGGCATTCATGTAGTATGCGACAATAAGATTTTCGGCAGGCATCGAATCCGTGGGGATTCGGTTCTTTAGTGTCAGGAACCTTTGATTAAAGTCTTTTATCTTTTCTTTAGGGTTCATTTTTAAACTAGAAATCTCCATGACTAGAACTTCAGGAGACTTGTCATCTTCGAACTTCTCAAGGAAACAGGACTTGAATTTATCCCATGACGCGATGGTGTGGGGCTGTTGGGCAAAGTACTAGGTAGAGGCATTGCCTTCAAAGGTGTAGGGAAACAATCTGCACACTATGTCTTCATGTTCAACACTACGGAGCCTAATGGATAGCATAAAATTTTTGATGTGATCCTCTGCGATCTGTTTGGAGTCTAGGTCAAATTTAGGGAGCCATTTCTCCAGGTCTTTAGGTAAAGGATGTTGGGGACCAGGTATGGCCACTATATCTTGATCGAGCTAGGGTCTGGTGGGATTGTTCGGATTGGCCATAGGTGTGGGTGGTGTCGAAGGATGAGATGAGGAACTACCTTTGTCTGAGGATTATTCTCTAGAGGAAGAAAGAGATGAAGGGGGTGGTGATGATGGAATACCAGATCCTCCTGCTGCAGGAGTGAGGATATGATCTGGATCCGTAGGGTTTAAGGTAAGATCACTACCTACGAGTTGTTCCCTGATATCAGAGAAATCTAATGGTTGGTTCAAAGGTCGACTTGGTTGTCTGATATGGGCTAAGGCACTGTGCGTTCTTATGAGGGATTGACAAACAATCTCTTGTATGTCACCACCTGGGGGATTTGGAGTTACTGGTTCAACTGTGATCTGTGGATCGTCGTTTGATGTGGTTGTTGTTTGAGGGACAATGTTGTCATCTGAATGACTTCTAATTACTATAGGTGAGCGGGTAGGTGGGGGAGGAGTCTTGCGACCTCCTCGTGCCATTAATAGTTTTCAGGCCCTCCTTCTAGTGCCATTTGTTGACGGGAAAAAATGACCGCTCGTCAACTAGAGAAGTGAATCTGGTCTGGGGTTGTCTAATTAACCCAAGCCGTTTGGATTAATTCACTCCGACGGGTTTTGTGGCTCCGTTGGCCGATCTAAGCACTAAATAAAGCGAAAAATAACTAAAGGAAAAACAATAATCTAATAAATAACAATCACTAAAATCTATAAGTACGTTTAAATATATATATATATGTAAAATTTATTTATCTGAAATTATAATCAATAACTTTATATACAATCTATACAAAACACGAGTTTTAATCTAAACTCGCAAAAGTCATATGTAGATTGATTACTTTAGCAATAATAATAAGGAAAATGAAAATACTACCTAATCTTTTTTTGGTTTATTTTCTTAGATGTATACACTCATGAAATCGATTATTAAACTGCCTAGTTGAAAAGGAAATAACAGATAGTAGAAAATGTTCTATATATAGGAAACTTCTATATTCAACAAACTAATGAAATCAAATAACAGACTAACCTGTTATTGCATCCAATGTCTGTTCGATATTGAATATCCARCCACCTTTATCTKATGAAGTAAAMCTGCTACAGATCTTGAGATTGCCCCTAATAAATGAGAAACGATAATGCTGGAGATTRAATTATAATAACAGAACATATAAKAGATGCAKTCACAGTAATCTTGTAATTTKCAAGTAACTACGATGAGATAATTCTTCCAGTAAGAACTTGCATGTAAACATTCAACTAAAACTAAAGATAAATCATCTAATTTAAATTGAATAGAGGATCACTGTATGTTATAWCTGAGACACGAGATATGGGGAGTATGTGAAAAGGATTATCTCAAATAACAATAAATCATACAGACGAAAGGCTATCATAATTTATCATCATATTGAGATAAGAAGAACTTAAATTAAAACATGATACAAAAAGCTAAAGCTGTAATGTATTCTGTGTCATTCAAGTCTGTATTTAAATATCCATATTCTCGCCCCAGGCCAAGATGATCCATTGTTTACAAAATGATGGGTTTATATAGTTCTCATGAAACATAATTGTTTCTGTTCCTGAGATCAAATTTGTTTCAAAAAATATGGGGGATGCAACCACCATGATTCACCAAATATCTAAAAAAAACTAACAACAACCTATTTCTAACTATTCAAAATACATAGTAGATGTGACTAAGAGATCTTAAAAGTGCATCATATCATCTTTGAAATCATAGGCTCTTGAATTATCTTGAAAACAAAAGAAAACAGGAATATCTCATATATGTTTTCTAACATTAATTTAGACAATTTGAATTTTCTTAACTGGCTACAGAATCTTGCGATTCTGTAGCTAGTTATAATAAAAAACAAAATCTCATTCTATTTAATAAACAAAAAGAACTAATTTAAAAATAATCCTTTTTAACAACCGAATAGTCTAACTCAGGAATGAAAAACAAACATGCTATTTATTTAAAAGATCTTACCTTTGATCATACAATCAAATCTCATTATGAAACTTTGGAGTTAACGATGGCTGTAGCTGCTTCTACGTTCTTAAAAATCACATGTCCTGTGGTTTTTAAACGCTTCTCCTTCCCTTGGATAATGGATTCAAGTCTGTTTTTTCATTTGTCAACATATTAACTTGGTCTCTTAAAGACTAGAGTCATGACTGTAGCAGTGGAACAACGGTATAGTATCTGTCGATCCACGATCGACACACATCACATTGTGACTGTAAAGAGTTTGCACTAGAACAAACAACATTACGGGTCAGAGAATCCTCCATGTGAATGGTAGATTTATCACAGAGCTGGATACCAGGGAATTCTGGGTTATCTTTCAAACAAAGAGGTAGATTATTAACTTAGTCATAGGGTCGGTCAGGGTATAGCCCAAATGACATGGGGTCCTCCTCAGCAAGGGATTTGTCAATTTCTGAGTCTGAGGCTTCGCTCAATTCAATCATGCTGATTGTGTCTGCACGGGGTTTCATTTTATTTCGAACACTTCGATAAATTAACTGACCAACTCTTTTGTTTTTGAAATTGACATCAACACTGCCTTTTAACTTCTTTCCTGTAGATTTCTTAATAGTTTTAGTGCAATCCTTTGGATGTGCAACCGATCGACTGTCCTGTTGAATGACATTAGGGTAGGTTGAGGGTTTGTCATTAGGGGAAAAATCACAGGCCTGGAGAGGTGGAGGAGAGGCCATTGGGTTCACAAGGGTTTCCTCAACACATGGCTTATCCACTTCTCCCAACTCAGGGTTACCAAAACCATTTCGTGTAATGAATGAGTCCCAACAATCATTTTGTGACTGTAACTGGTGCATGAGGATGATTTCAATGAGGCCATGGTGAAACATACTTGAATCTGACCTCTGTTTCCTAAATCTTTTTCCCATTTTATATAGACTTCTGAGTAGATAATAAGGCATATTCAACGGGAAACCAATAAAAATCATAAGCAAGCATAAATGATATAGGAAAACAAGTCCGAATCGTCCCTCACATGTGATGAATTGTTCACTACAACAAGTAAATCATGCCACCTAGGTTTCAAGAATGAAATTGGCATACCTCGATCACAACTATTTATTTTTCGTGAGGTAAACAGTAAAGTCCAAGGGACCTCCTCCACTTTCCCATTCTTGAACCATTTTTGACCAACTGTTGGCAATCCTGTGGCTTGACTATGGAACTCTTCAGTTACTTCTAATTGCACATCACCGATTTTTTCCCTACATCCATCAAAGGTTAGGGAAAACTCTTGGGCGACCTGAAGATTAAAAACCTGAAATTTTTCGATGAACAAATGCCAACAATTCCTTTCCAAATCTTCCCTAGCGTTATCATATGAAAGAAGGGTTTGGACACCGTTCGGTTCGACCCTTACCACTAGAGCCATTCCGAATGGATGAGTAATTAACATAGAACAAACAGGTAGGGTTTGTAAAAACACAACAGAGCCATAGTCCCGAGCTTTATAAAAACATGTTTTGATGATTCAAACGGTGGGCAAAGAGTTTAATCAAAATGCATGTGAAGAGTTTGTGGAACCCGAGACCACGCTAAGGAGTAATGGCATCCTGTACATTGTATGCCACCGCAACATTGGGTACATGCTAAGACCAGAGTACTTTGAAAACATAATGCGTGCATCATAGTTTGATTGTAAAGTTAGGTCGGTTTGCAAAATCGAATAGTCAAAGGTTTCACGAAAGAAATATAATCAAACATCAAACCAAAATCAATACAAAAAACAATCGAATATCAAATGGAGGGGGTCTTTCGTTCATATAACCACAAATCTCTTAGGCATGAAAGGGTCACAAACAAGGAGAGAAACACACTCATAGCAAGAAACCACAATTCTGTAATAAACCATATGCTTTCAATGAAAATTTTAAAACAAAATAGTAACGATAGTTGCGATTTTTCATGCTTTCAATCACGAAAACTAAGCATGAATAGATGATAGGTAAAATGTGACAATTTACAACTATCGTTTAGAGAAAATGCTCATGAAGAGTAAATAAAATTTCATAGACCTTGTGTAGGCAGCTTATAAAAATAATAATTACATAATCGCTGCCAACAACACACTGGGAAGAGCACCTCGAGAAAGGTCCACCCCAGAGATAAGGGACAAGCATCTGACGATTCCTCTAGAAAGGAAACTAGTGATTCGAAGGAATATTCTAGTAGCAGAACTAGTTCTTATTCCCAAAGAAAATGAAAGAAGCGAAATCATTCCAAAAATCATAATCTCGAAGAATTCAAGAAGGCCAAACCACCCTCTTTCGATAGTGAAATAAATAAGGGAGAGGAAGCAGAGGCATGACTGCTTGGACTAAAGAAGTATTTCAGAGTCCATGAATTCTCAGAAAACTTGAAGGCCCGAGTAGCCACTTTCAACCTGAATGGGAAGGCTTCCATTTGGTGGGAAGACCTTAAGAACATAAAAGGGATTCATGAAGAAGACCTATCCTGGGAATGGTTTGAGAAATAATTTAGGAAGAAGTATCTGTCAGAAAAGTATTTCGATGAAAAGACTGGAGAATTCTATGAACTCAAGTTGGGGCAACTCACCATAGAGGAATATGTCAGCAGATTCCTCGAGTTGTTGAGGTATGTACCCTATATAAAAGTAGAAAAGACAAAGGTGCAATGATTCATCAGTGGACTACCTAAGGACTATCAGAACAGGATCGAGTTTGACAAGCCAAAGACCCTAGAAGACACTATCCAAAAGGCAAGATATTGTTATGAACAAATTGGGCATCGGACAGAACCTCGCGAAGGCTAGAAGCAGAAGAATAGTTTAGGATTCTAGAAAAAGGGGTTTAAATCCCCAAGATTTAAAAACTATAAAAAGGACTCAAGGACGAGCTTCCCAACCTGAAGTGTACACCAACAGAATTTCCCCTCCCAGATCGGAAATACACCTTTTGGATCTACCCCAGGAAAGATTGATAACCCAAAGAGAGAACCCTTGAAATGTTGGGGTTGTGGAGAAGAACATCTACTGAGGGACTGCCCGCACCGACAACAAAA
>JZKD02S1743489.1:360026-373088 GCA_000966675.3 Picea glauca | reverse complement strand
ATTGCAGAACTCCTCTACAATGATCCTAAAGGTAACAAGATGGTCCACAGTTGAATGATATCTCCTAAACCTGGCCTGGCCTTTAGCTCTTTTACCGTGACTTTCTAGCCAAATGCTAAACTTCTTTTCCAAAATAATTCTATAAAGCTTGGCTAAAATCAGGCTAATCATAATGGTCCTATAATTAGAGGGAATGTTTTTATCCCCATTTTAAAAAATAGGAACAATGAGGCTTTGCGTCCAGGGTTTAGGGAAGCCTTGCTTGACTGCTAAATTGAAGAGCTTGTGTATGTGAGAGATAAACACTGGCCCTCCGATTTTAATTTTTTTAGCTTGGTAGCCTTCAATGTCCTTAGCTTTCCCATTTGTGAGCCGCTTAACCCCAAACTCTATGTCATCTAAAGAAAAAACTTCTTCCTTTGTAGGGACAATAGGAATGGTGTCCATGGCATTAGGGAATTCGTAAAGACTTTTAAGGTAGGAATTCCAGTCCGTTAAAGGAATCCTATTATTTTCTTTAGTATTGCATTTTAGAATTTGTCTTTAGAACTTCTTAGGATCCAACTTGTATAGTTGTGAAAGTTGCTCTTGCCTTTTATTGATATAGTATCTTTTTTTTCCTTTTAATTAGGGCTTTGTACGTATTGATCTTATCAATTTTTAGGGTCTCATTAGAAGCATCCCTAATGACTTTCCTAGAAATTTTACATTCTTTATCATACCAAGGGTTGGTTGTAGTTCTTCAATGTTGTCCTTATAAGTTAGGAGGTTTAATTTACTATTTAAATCCTTTAAGAAAATGTCAACTTTACTTTTGTCAAAGCCCAAATTCCTTTGATTATCAAAATTCTCTTCAATAGTGCTCTTATATATATATATATATATATACATAGATTCAGCAACTCTCATACAAATTCCTTCGTGTGTGAGTCAGAAAAATGAATCGCCGAATTGACCGGGACATAAAGGTAAAGTCAGTGGCCGCCTTTCACGATGTCATAAAGGAGGTGTGAAAGGTGCCGTCACTGAGCTGGAAGATTTGAAAGGCCGTAAATTGTAACTGACTGGGATACAAAGGTGAAGAAAATTGGGGTGCGATTTTCCAATAATATAATTGCAATTTGGTTAATGCACATCAATTCCTTCATAGAAGCCCATGTCGTGTTTTTCGGGCTGGAGAATATCGTAAAATAGCGAGAGAAGGAGAGTGGGGCTGGAGAATATCGTAAATTGGGTTGGGTGGTGTCAATTTATTTGTCGAGTTGTGGCACAGAAAATAATGTAAGTAACAAATTAATTACATTAATTTCCATTGAATATATTTTGTGATAGAAAAACCTTATATCATCCGCCACTGGTGAAAACCAAGTGTTTAATTTAATTAATGGCATAAATGTCGGTTACAATTTCTTAGAATAAATGTATGTTTTTTTAACTTGGCTATATTTATGTTTTTGTCTCAAAACTTCTCTTGTTCAGAATTATATTTATCCACCATGGCCGATAGATGGTGTGTTTTAACTTAATTATGTTTATTTCTTCTCTCATAAACTTCTGGTTCAAAATGATATTCATGCACCGTGGTCTATAGATGGTGCTATTGGATGGCCTTTACTCCTCTTAAAACTCTATCCAAGTGATATACAAAATTGAAAATAGTTTAAATTTTTAAATTAAATAATCATGTACAGAAAAGGATAGTAAATGATTTTTTCAAAAAATAATAATCAATATGTGATTATTAATTAATAAAAAAGTATATAAAGAAAAAACGAGTTTACGTGATCATGAAATATGATAATTTTTTCTCATTAGTAAATACATGTTATCTTTTCAGCGATTCTTTATAATATTTATGATTTTATATAGAAAGATCTTTTACATTTGGTATTCATAATGGATTTATATTCAATTTTATATGAATCTTTATTTTTAAAAAATAACATACTTTTATTAGGGTGAACTATAATGTTGAAAGCTTTATATTTTGAAATGAATAATGATGTAATGCAAAAAGTGTTTGGGTAATGTTATGAATGACATTAAATAATATTTCCCTCTCAGTTGATAATGAAGAAAATGTCAATGACATACACAATATACATAGTTGTAAAATCTTTATCATTGTTAAAAACTAGCATAATCTTGAAGTGGGGAAGGGATCCATGCTATATATATATGTTGGAAAATAAAGTTTGTTTTCTTAAACTATAATGGGTTGTATTGTTATTACTCATCTTATTTCATTGTCACTCACCTTATTTTGTTTCCTTTTTTAAAGTTCATATATTTCATAGATGTTATTTTCCATTTATAGTTACCTAACTTCTCTTAAGCTAAAAAAACAACAACAATCAAACCATTTTGATGATGAAAGGAGGTGAAAAGGTTTTTCCCAAAAAACAATCTTGGTTGGCATTGATGAAGCGGTGCACTCTCTTGTGTTCAATGTTAAAACACTACGCTCTCTTGTGATTAGACATCCAAGGAAGCCCTACTTCAACATGCCTACAAGAAAACTCTTCAAAAAAATATCACATTGAAATCCATTTGTAATCATTTCTCTATGTATGGCTATATCTTGCTTCAGATTTGCAAGGTTGGCGCAAGCCAAGAGTACAATGGAAAACATTTTCATCCTGAGTGTGCTCTATGGTTTCGACCACACTACATGTGTTGTGGCTATCTCTACTACCTTTTTGACCATAATCTCATCGATGACATTGACGAGAAATGCATCCATCACATTAGTGGTTCGTAAACAAGCACACATGACACTTCTTGATACATTGTGGATAGACACACGTGGTACTTGTTTATATGTACAGACGATGAAAAGCTCTAGAGAACCTCCCCTTAAAAGAACACCTTCTTCAAATTAGTATAAAAGTGGATTTCACACCCAAATTTACCTTCACATGTGCTACAGAGGAGCTTATCCAAATGGTTGATGCAGCATGTGATACAAATGAGTTCATACAACAAGTTGATGCAACTTTTGATACACAAGACATAATGGAGATGGTTGATGTTATTTGTGATACATAAGACTTAATAGTTGATGCACAAGATACAAAATATGTGGAATATTCCAAAGATGTGTTTGAAAAAGACACACAAAATGACAACAACAACATAAACAAATGTGAAGAAGTAAAAGAACAAAGTCAACGTGATCTTTCCAAGATGTTTGTCAGACCTTGGGAAGAATTATCATTCAAGAAAGATCAACATGGCTTAGGGTATGACAAAAGAAACAACTTTCATATCCCAGATTACTCTAAACCAAGTCATTTTGTGCGCTCAGGATTTCATGAAGAAGTAAATCATATTACAAATAAGTGCCAACATTGTCATAGAGTTGGTCACTTGGAGTCATGGTGTTTTGATCCCCATCCTTGTCTTCATTGTGGGAAGAAAAATCACTTCTCAGAGAAATGTCGCAAGAAGAAAAAGGTTAAGCAAACAATTAATTATGGATGAATACCTTCATGGAAATGGAATCACTAAGTAAAAAAACTACATAAGTTTTGCCATCTAGTCAAGAGAGAGGTAAAGCCCCAGATGCATAGAGAAATGGAAACATTCAAAAGCTTTCAAACAATTATTCTAGATGTTTTTGGTGATGATCTAGATCTAATTCTATACGTTCTTTCAAAATTAAGTCCAAAGTGGTCCCCTTATGGCGTAGCTTTTAAGCATGGCTCTAATTGGACGAGTAACATGTGGTTGTTTCCACATGCCCACTTTCTGTTATGTTCAAATGGAAAAAGTATGGTACTCTCTTGAGCACGGAGAGGGATCAAATCTCTTGAGGTTCAAACCTTTAACCTCTCCTCAATTTTTTCACTCTAAAAAAGGTTAGCACATCCAGAGATTTGATCCCTCTTCGTACTTGATAGATCTAGAGTTAAGATGAATCTAAGCTCGTTAATTGATTTTTACATACTCATATTATGCATAGTGTGTTATAATACAATAGTAATGGAGTTTTTTAAATCTTTTATGTTTTGGATTTATATACAATAAAAATGCTCACATATTTAAATAATGCTATGGTTTTAATAAAAAATTTACTACCAAATAATAATTTTAAATTTGATAATCACTCAATGTTATTTTTAAAATTTATTATTAATTAAATTTTGTTCCTTTAGCGAGTTCCAATACCACTAACTTACCTTCCTACTTAATGATATAAGAAATCTAACTCACCCTCCTACTTAATAATATAAGAAATTTAACTCACCTTCCTACTTAATGGTATATAAGAAATCTAACTCACCTTCCTACCAAAATAACTAAGACTATGAGTGTTCAACTGTATAATAATGTGAATGGGAAAACATAAACCTAATATAATGATTAACTATAAACAGTAACATAAACCATAAACATAAACAGTAACCATTAATATATAAACTATTAATTCTCCTAATGACATATCAAAAAACCTAATAACACTTTCCTCCTTGAACTTATTGCAGTTTTCAATATCATGTTATAATGATAAATTATTTTGTGCTTGCCCTTGTGTGTAGGTTTTGAATGTACTCATAAATGCATATGTTCTTGCCCTTGTGTGTAGGTTTTGAATGTACTTATAAATGCATATGTAATTGCTTGGTCAAACTAACTACATCTCTATGGGTCAAACACTTGCAAGTTGTTATGAATAGAAGTTGGAAAGACAAGGGAACACTATGCACCCGCTTGTCATTTTGTTTAGGGTTGTGCTTGTATTAAGTGATAGTGATATGGTGTGGTTTGCAGTGTTTATATGCAAGTCAGATAGTTGTTTTTCTTTGCTAGAGAATGAGGGAATTGGTTTGCGGTGTTGTTGTCATATAGTGATTGAATGGAGGTGCACATGGGACGAATGGATTGGTTGGAAACTTCTAGGACCATGGAGTCAAGGGAGGGGGCTTATCACATGCTCAATATAAGGAGCACTATAGACGCACAAAAGGAGAGTCAAGAATGTGTGGGGCACTTATTGGTCGAGGGCATGTAGCCAATGGGGAGTAGGCACATGTAGGATAACACTCACAACCATAGACAAGTCAGTCCTATCCACAAGTGACAAAAGTGGCAGTTATTGATCCTTTCTAAATTACTCCCTAAGGAGTGACAACGAATCATGTGGATATTTTGACCGTAAACTATTTGATTATCATATAATGAGTGTTTATATCTTCCAAATTAATGGAGTCCTGAAATGAAAAAGTTTTCTTATGCTTGAAATTATTACACTTTGTCAACGAAAACGAAATCTTGGTTTGTGGTAAACTGCAGGCGACCACTAAGTCGTTGAAATTCCCTTGTGGGTCATCTTGCTAATTAATTCTCTTGATTGAGATCGCATGGCTTGTTTGGTCGGTACTGTTGTCTTTTTACTGAAATTGTTTATACAATATGATATCAGAACCATACCGAAAATTGTAAGCTTGCAAAAGATTGAATCAACTAGAAGACCTTGATTCTTATGTCATTTTTATCACAAATTTAATCATGATCATTGAAATTGAATGGGAGAATACCTATGAAAAAGAATCATTGGACCTATTCATTTGTGATACTGTACAAAAATGGATGTAGGTGTCTCCCCTTACACTTAGGTTGGGTCAGATGGTTGTTAAGTCAAGGATTGTATTGATGGCATAATCCCCTCACCTCATCCAATCTTAGTCCATTTCATGCAAAAATTGAATGGTTGTTCAATCCAGATCTCTTCTGATAGCATTCCTCCCTCACCTCATCTAGTGTTATATGATTTCATGCAAAAAATCTCAAGTTGTACTATCATCACACTAACATCATCTTGAGATTTTCTTGTTATTGCTAGCTCTACAATATTTTTGCAAGCAACGTTAGGGCCTCCTCTAAATGATGTCAAATTAGACTGTTTCTCGATGCAGAGAGGCCTGGCAATATCTACTGCTTCTTGATTACGGACTTTATCAGATGTAATTTCAATTTTTCTGGTGTTTGGTTCAACGATTGTCCATCGTTTCATGTGTGAATCACCTATTTCCCTAGTTACAACTAGAGATCCATGAACTCTCCAAACACTATGGCGGAGATCCACAAATCCACACAAATTATCTATTTGTTGTCGCTCATCCTCCCTTTCAGCTCGATGATCACATGTAAGGGCTTAAGAAACACCATCTCTACTAATAATTGCTAAAAATCCCCAACATTGGAAGCCACTAAGTTACCATCTATAAGTAGAGCAGTTACACAAGCAATATCGTTTCCAAACATGTTCATTCACCACCTCAATCACGACGACCCATATGCCTCCACCACCTCTACATTCGGCATTGATTGATATGATGCATGTGGCAGTTTTTTATTTGTTGTGGATAGAATCATGTGGCATGTGTTAATACGCCGCAGATAGACAATGAAAGGCTCCAACAGAACTTCCCCATAAAGAACACCTTCGACGTAGTAAAAAATCTTCTAGACAAATCATTCTCAAAGCTTCACATATTTTATTTTACCAAACCCCTAGTTGTTATCCATTGTCTTTAAAATGAAGACATAGTAAATAATGGGGTGGGGTTCAATATATTAGAGATAGATCTTTGATGATTTGTTTAATGTTTCATCATTGTCTTGTCATTTTTCATAATTGAGAAGAAATTTAGGGTTAACAGAGGTAGGATCATAACTATTTGTACATGCGATGTAGAAAAGAAATATATATGTCCCATAAAGTGGATTTTTTCATAAAAGACAATAAATCAAAATGAAAATGAGGATATTGTCGAGCACAACTACCAATGTGATAATATGTGCAAGGAGGATAATATTGGAAGGTGGAAGCTCAAATAGAAATGACACCATTTAATAATTTCCACCTATAATAATTTCATATATGTGCCTCTTCTTTACTTGTATAAAATCTTGAGGATCTTCATTCAATAATCATGTCTTAGTTAAGATTTCTTGAAACCAAAATTCATTAGGTAAGTGGAGTGGCATGATAAAAAATAGATCTTTTACAGGACACAAGGAATGAAGTTAGAGAATGGGCATCCATCCCTTTGAAAAAAAAATTGTTGTTCTGAAATACCATGACTTAATAGTGAGGGAATTCTATTGAAGAATCCATTTGAGTCCAAACTGTACTCAATGTTAACCATTTTTCTATAACCCAAGTTGGAAGATTGGACCCATTATACTTCCTTATCATAGTCTAACCTTACCAATTCGTATAAATATTTTACATTTTTTTATCTCAACAATTCCATAATGGTGGAACCATTGAAAGGTTTAGTAGGTTGCCAGGGGAGATGGTAATTGTGTAATATTAGACCACACCAAATATGTTCTATCTATGGGGAAGCTCCAAAAGGTGGAAATATTCTCACCCAAGTGCAAAGTATTCATTTGTTGTGTCTTTTCCAACTCTAGGTCTAGGTGTCTTCTATTGAATATATCATCTCTCATATTTCCTTTTGCACACATGCTCATGTTGGTTCATAGATATCTTTAAGACCCTCCCTCTTGTTGGCGGTGGGGGACCTTTGATTTACAGAAACATATGATATGTAGAGACAATTCACATGTAAATCTGATCCAAGTGGATATCGGTGGCCACCCACCTAGTCCACTGGCTCAAGACATAGTTTTCCATCTTGCAGATTTTCTATGGTTTTTCGGGTCCTGAACTTCTAGGGCCGTTTTGAGGCCCTAAACGACATTTTTTTGGTGTGACAACGCCTAGTAGATATAAAAGGAATGTATTGGGCCATTCAAAATGTGTACTTCTCATCTAGACCTTTCTGATGGTATATCGAATGCCTCTAACAAAGATCGTATGCAAAATTTATGCCCTCGAGAAGTTGACGTATCAACTACCCGCATCGGGGCCCACAAACCTTTTGGTGTTTCATCTCCCGGGGTTAGGGTTTTGTATGTTTAGGGTTTTATCTCATTGATTCTTTATGTTAAGAAGGATTTTGAAGCCTCACTGTAATCCATCTTGTGAATGTGCGTAGTCGTCACATCTCTTCTAAGAGATAAGTTGCCACCATTCTAGCGAGTTTATTTCTCTGTGTTTTTGTAGTTCCTACATATTTCAATCATTAATAGAAATAGAGTTTTATTGTCTTTCCATGTTTTTTGTCATATCTTTGTGTTTTATTTCATTCCCTTAAAAATCTAGATCAAAATATGACACCTAATAAAATTGGAATAATAACATTTTATTTGTTTCTTATTCACTATTCTTCATTTTAATTCCTATGAAGGGTGTACCACAAATGGTTTTAAATGCTTTGATTTAAGCTGACCAAATACTTCACTTAGTTAGTGTTGTATCTCAATTCAAAATAAGGCATATTGAATTTCGTGTTTATCTACTTCACCCTTATTTATTATTGTATAATAATTCAAAAGAAGAAGGTGGATTTAATATTTGTTGCAAAAATAATTTGCACTAGTTGTGTCTATACAGTTTTGGCCCACTCTAGTCAATTATAGATGAGAAACTTGGGAAGTCTTTCATCCCTTTATTTGTGTAAGTGGTGTATTGTTTTTTTTCCCTTTCTCTATATGCATGGGATATGCATTGTTTTTTCCATTATGTTACAAGTTAGTGAATATTGTGTAGGTAGTTGGCTCTATGTTCTATCTATATGACTTTATGGCCATAATAGTTAGGGGTGAGTGCATGAAGTTCGTGGCTGAAAAATTGGAAAGTGAGTCAGCAGGAATGTGCATTCCTAGGAACATGCACGGGTTCCTAAACCTTTAGGTTAGGAAGAGGTCGAACTTGAATGAGGCTTGCCACATAGATTTAGTGGCAGGAGCGTGCACACGTTCTTATTGTTAAACGTGTTTAAAGGGTTGTGAGTGCGATTTGTGCTCATTGTGCACAAATCACACTCGTGTTTTTACTCTCATTGAGAAAATAGAGAGGATATGGAGAGGAGAAACAAAAGGAGGATCTTTCCACCGTGTCCAGGGATGTTTGATTTATCTTATTTTTAACCCAATTTAGTCATTTCCAATTTAGTCTTTTGCTCCCAAGAATCTAAATTAAAAAAAATTGTAATTTTGTATTTTAATTAAAAAACCAACCTAATTTACATGCCATGGATTTTAAATTGTAGAATATATAAGAAAATGGAACCCCGAGATAATATAAACTACTCAAAAGAAAACCAAGAAGATCAAAACCCCAACCCACCACAACCACCCAATGTAAACACTCAAATTGATGAGGGGTAGGTTATATTAAGAACCCTTGAGGAACAATTAAGGGACAATTAGAGTCTCCTTGGCCACTTATTTCAACATCATTGTGAAGTCCATTGCAAGTGCCCAAGGGAAATTGACCTCTATTTTTTATTATAGGGAAAGAATGTATGAGTACTATAGCACTGGTTTGGAAAAAAACCAAGTCAAAGAACTGAGCATTTCAAAACAACAAATATTGTCCGTTTTTATGGATTCTAGCAATGGACAAGAACTACCATTGACCAAGAAATGCATCTCCATTAATTGGTGCATCCATCCTTAGAATACTCGAAACTAGATGGATAGGTGGTATATAGTTTTTGATAAACCTCCCTCCAATAACAGGGAGATGCCCTTGTATTTTCTAAGAAAATTATGGGTTGAGTTTATTTTTAGTAAGCATGTCAACTACTTTGACATTGGTGACTTCCAGGGGATGGTTCCAAGGTCCGCACAAGACCAAGAGTATGCCATGCATGACCCCGTGTTAGGTCCTCATCCTCCCAGGCGAAGGCATGACCCCCCTACCCAACATGCTTCTGTTGCAGAGAGCTTACAAGAGGTACAACTAGCCATTTCATCATTGACTCATAGCCTAGTGCAACATAGTAGCTTTGTTGCACTATCTCAGTAGGAGGTGCCTGCCAGTGACATTGATAGAGGGGTTGGAGCTTCAACATGCACAAGAAAGCACAGTGAGGAGAGGGCACATGGACACAAAAATAGTTGATGTGAACCTCACAGATGCTCGAGCTATAGGCATACATGTTATGGAACTATAGATCCCAATGGACCAATAGATTCATGGAGGATGTTAGTAACTTAACCCTCTCTATGTTCTTCATCATTATATATTTATTTTGGATTTTTTGTATTTATATCGATATTTTATTGTATGTTGTTTTACAGTTGTTATGTCCGAGCAGTAGACCCTCTACTTCGATGGCTGCATCGGTGCTTAGCCCCACCATTGATGCAGCAGTAGAGGAAACATGTTCATTGGGTGCACCCCACACACATGTATGTATCACATTTGATAAATTCACCATAGTCATTTCTTTATTTTATGGCATCCTCAAACTTTTAATGTTCTCATGTTTCTATAGGATTTGGGACTAGGCGATGTTAGGGAATGCCCATCTAGGATGGACAAGTCACCTGCGTCACATGTATCATGTGTAGAGTTAAATATCATATAATTCTCAAATTGTTTGTGTTTATGTTTTTGAATTTTACTATTTGGTACTAATAGTTCAATTTTATTAATATCTATGTAGGTTGCAGATATATTTGCTAGCTATTGTACTATTTCACTCCCTGGGAACATTGGCGTTGCTTCTGGGTTACCTTTCTTTGGGCCTAGGGAGTTGCAATCACTTGTACAGCCTGTGAGGGTCCATCGCAGCCCACCCTCGGCATCAGTCTTATTGCACACATCCTCAGTGGATTCACACGTAGGGCACCCATCTACACCACCTATATGTAACCCACCCCCACCACCATGTCCATCGACACCATCGACTGAGAGTACCACAATAGAGGTTGTCTTGGAGCAGGTTGTGTTATCACATAGGGTTATCATGAGTTGTATGGGTTTGTTGAGGATACCTAAGAATGTATCTTTCCCCTGTCTCTCTCCTTTTCGCAGGCCAAGTCTTGAAGTTTTCCCCCCTTCGGCTGATAAAATCATTTTCTATTTTACCTTGTTCGTTTGTGTGCCCTGGTTTCCATTAATGTCTTACCCAAAAGAAATCGCAGCCCCAAGCCCCTCTGTTTTTCTCCAAGTATGAACACTCGTCTCCTTTTTATAATCACTGGTCTCCCTATTTTCCTAGCCCACACCCAGTCGTCCAAATCCTTTTTTCACGCAGGCCGCAACCATGGACACAAAGTGCAACATTCAAAGCAGCCCATTTCGGGCTTAAAAGTAGTAGGCATATTTAATCTTTCATCGGCAGAGATTCTAGGAGCAGCTCAGATCAGTAGCTCACGGGCTTTCGAAATGTCAAAATCACACGAAGTATAGCACCAGGGAAAAAGGTCTGAAGTCCCAAGGCCTAGAGCGAGCATGAGTCATTGATCTCGAGGGGGACAGGTGGCATCCGATCCAAGTGTTCAGGGAAGTGAGCTTCGGGAGTTTCGAAGCGAGAAGTGCGTGAAACCCCTGAAGAGCCGAGGTTCATACTCCCAAAGTAGTTATGGATCATTGATCTTAATCGACAGGAGTCGTCGATCTTGGCAGTAGCATCTTCAGAAGCCTTAAAATGCTAAAGGTCCTAAAATGGATCTCAGTCATCCGAATCAAGAAGCCACACGTCATCAGATCCATCACTTCGGGAATTTTTCTTTGGGAGTTTTGAAATGAGAAACACGCCAAGTTCCTAAAGATCTGAAGCCCGAACTCCCGAAATGATCCGAGCTATCCAAAGCAAGAAGACACATGGAGGCATATCCCTTAGTGTTAAAGCTATCGAAGTCCTGGAGTGTTAAAGATTTCAAAGTATCGAAGTCCTGAAGTCTCGAATTGATCTCAGTCGTCAGTTTGTGAGAAGCCATGTGTTGCCATATCTTTGGCTTCAAAGTTTTTGTTTGGAGGCAGACAAGGTTGAAATTTGACTTTTTCGATGACCGAAGTCCCGAAGGGATTTCATCCATCGAACTGCAATAGCCACGAGTCATCTAATCCAATGCTACAGAGGATTTACTTGAAGGAAGATCCAAGGGACATGTGGCATAAATCCGTTAATTTCTAGTAAAGGTCCAAAATTAGCATGGGTCGTCCGATCTAGCAAGATGTGTGGCACCAGATCCAAACTGCGGAGAAAGTCACTTCGGGAAAACTGAAGTGAGGAATGCATAAATTTCCCAAGTCCCAAAATGTCGAAGGCCTGAGGTCCCGAAGTGATGAAATTAATCTAGATCATTCAATTCAGAGGAACACGTGGCGTTAGATCAACGGATTAGCAGTTTCGCGAATCAGAAGTTTTGAAGGGAGCTATCTTTCAAAGTCCTAAAAAGCGAAACCCCAAAGCACTTTGTAGATAAGCACCAGGTCACGACCCTGAGGTCATATGGAAAGTAGGGCCATAAATAAGGGTAAGATCCTATTGAGCGGCTGGTGACTGGGGTTTTCAAGGAAGCAATCGTGGCCATCAAATTCAAATCAAGTTTGATTGTCAATCTGAATAAGGCCATTTCGCAAGTTCAGGCATTTAGATATTTGGAATCAAGTGGACTGAAGACTCCCTAAAGATGAAATCCTGAAGCTCCTTTGGATATGAGCGCCAAGTTATGGCCTGAGGTCGCATGCAGGATGCAACAATGGAGAGGAGTTGTGCCAAAGGCCAAAAGCGCCTGTATTTGTCACAGAATAAGATCTGCATGGCCTCGAGGCGTCGGGATTGACTCAAAGAAGTCGTGGGCACCACCTGGAACATTCATGGGTGTCAGGCCTTGTCCCGATCCCGATGAAGGTAGTTAATGGAAATGGGGGAGGCATTTGAGACCTCGTCTCACCCCATCAATGGAAATCACACTGAGAATGGTCGTGGGGGGAGATTGTTAATCTGAAGTTTCCCGAGGGACGAATTTTCCTGCAAAGCACATAACTAAGTCAGGCTCATGTCTAACATAAGAAGGCTTTCACAGGCTGATAGAGTAGGCACTGACTGGAAATGTTGAATGTAGGGGTCCTATGTAATGATCCCAAGCCAAATTATTTCTTGGAATCACTAACTACTACTAATTTATTGAGTTTTTAAGTGCATACAAGATTCATCAACACATGGAGATCACAATATATTCAAG
>JZKD02S1743489.1:339944-354676 GCA_000966675.3 Picea glauca | reverse complement strand
TGTAGAAGCACAAGCAAAGATTTGACCTTTTTATTATGAGCAATGTAAGATCAATACAATAGATGGCTGATCTGGCATAAACCTCAGATGGTCGTACAAGCAATAGATATGAGCTTCTACAAAATGCTTTCGACAATACAAAATGAGCCTCCAAAGGCTGGATATACAATGAAGACTAAATCAAGCAGATCTAAGTCGTACGAATGCTCAACCTCCAAGCTGGAAAGTGCCACATCCTGCTAGAACGCTGAATCCCTGAATAATTCTGCCTTGCTACCAAAAGTGTCCAATCATCCCGAGAAATATGCCAAATGATATATCGAGAAACTGCAAGGAAAACCCAGATGTCCAAATTCCCAAATCCACTCTAAAACTCCGTAGATCTGAATTCTCCATTGAATGGTGTGCCCCACTAGATGACTGAAAACCTAGCTGGTTTGACCCTGATGAAGGATGTCTCCAAATGATCTGAAAATCTCCAAGAATATAGATCGGGTGATGGTAAGAACAACTCAGGTGCCCAAATCTCCAAGATCCCTCTCAATCGCTGTAGATCTGAAATATCCACTGAATGGTGTGACCCACTGGATGACTGAAACCCTAGCAGGTTCGGCCCTAATGAAGTAGGCCTCCAAATGCTCTAAAACTCTCCAAGAATATAGATCGGGCTATGAGAATCCTGTGGGAGAAGTTTCAGGCTCAGATCTCAAGCAGATCTCTCTAGATCTGAGTTTTACTAAATCACAGGAAGTCCCCTATGGCTCCGAGATGTCCCAATCTGTAGACAAATGTAGAATGATGATAACCCTCCAGAAAATCCCTCAAACTGATTGTCCTCCCCCTTCTGAAGCACTAGATGGAGATGGGCTGAGATTAGAATTGTGTGGAGGAGTATTTCATCCCCGAGACCAAGCTGCGGAACAAGGTGAGTGGATATTTCACCACTGAGTTGCTCACAAGGGTTTGTACAGCAAACCCCCAAACTGAATACTCAAGAGCAATAGCAAATGCTAATCCAAAACCAGAATGAGTAATAGGTGCACCCTAGCCTCTTACTTATACTTTTCCTTCTAATTCTTTGTTGAGTTAGGTTAAATCCCAGGGTTAATCTTCTATTCTTCTATTGAGTTATCTTTTACTCCTTTCCTTTTCCTTTCTTAAGTCAACTTAAAAATATAACTTTTAACTTTTTGACTTTTCCCCCCTTCAGTGTGAGACTATGACCTAGTGGGGGTGCCCAGGCCACTGAGTCTTCTCATTACCTCTCTAAGAGGTGGGGGACATTACATCCGATCACATTCCTGGTGGTTGCAACATTTTTAGTATATATGGGCAGTTTTGATATTTTGTTAAGGTTGATTGGTTGAGCTAGGCTCCTTGCTATTGTAATATTTTGATGAAGAACACTAGTTCTTTCGTTATGTCTTGATTTGAGACTTCTTGATTAATCTAAGTCAGCTTTCTTACTCCATCTTATTTGCCTCTGATACTGAGAGAGTTCATGATTGACTGATTCACGTGGATTGTTGTAACTATATTATGATGAATGTTTGATTATAATGTTGTTATGATTTCTTTCAATTTCCTTGAAATTTGAATCCAAGAGGATCTTGTATTTAATTTTTTCTTCCTTAGGCTGTTGGAAGGCATGATGTTCATGACATACCTCTACACATTTCTCACCAAAGTCTTCCTCCTACTCACCTTTACTCCAACTTACTGACTGAAGTTGATCCAAGACCTTAATTGCTTGCGCATACTAGTCGAGCTTTCTGAGTTAGAACATTATTTTCATTGAGTCTTCTCCATTTGGCCTCTTAAAACTCATTTACATTTACTGTATAAACTGATGGGTAATGGCATTACCTTCTATATAATATGAGGGTGGCTTCTAGTGCTAACATTTATGGCGTCGTTTCCAAGGAACGAATTGAAGACATTTCCCTATGTAAGAATGACAAAGAAATTATGATTCTGAAGGTGCACCAGAAATCAGTGTCTTGAAGATTGCAGCTTGCACCTGGTGACTCCACTGTTTCAGTTGTGGCTCCGAAGGGTAGACACATGAGGTATACTCCATAGTTGCCTCTATATTCACCTGAAGGTCACCGAGAGAGGATTATTAAGAAAGGAAATCTTTCTCAAGAAGGCATTTTGTTGTTGTCCCAGATTGAAAAGCTCCCTGGGAAGAACGACATTATAGAGAGCCAGTTTTAGATGGTGAACTAAAGCTTGACACATTATTCTGACTAATTATCTTTCACCATGGTGAATCCACTATGCAGAATCTATTGGTGACTCCACTGAAGGGAGACAAATCAAAAGGCTATGGAGGCTATCCTGGCCAACAGATTTTCCCCCTTCAATTTCTCAGCCATTGTTGGTTATCCACATCTAGTGTCGACTATAAATGAATGGGATGATTATCTTCTGAGATTCATAGGAAGCAAGCATGACCATCCCAGTGAGCACTTATTAAAATTTCATATATGCATGCTTGAACATGGCTTCTTTCACAAGGATGTCTTAATCAAGATGTTCAAATTTTCTTTAGAGGAAGATGCTCGTAAATGGTGTCAATCTCTCCCTATTGCTAGTATCCATTATTTGAAGGATTTTCATGATACTTTTAATTCATATTACGAGAATATTTACCTATCTCATCTTATTTTGGATGAATTTTGTAAGAAGTTTGCATTCCAAATCTAGTAGATGATAGAGTCTTCCTCGTGTGATGAGTCTCGTGAAGATCTGATTGAAAGAGAAAGTGAGAATAGAAGTGAGTATTTTGCAAATGTGGATGAAATATTTTCTCTTTCTATTTCTCGAGAAGAAGGCCTTTCAGATACGAGTGTTGATAGTTTTGATGATTTCATATCCATAGATGTATCATATTATGCCCCTGATGCACCTGATGTCTTAGTTGTAAAATAAGAGATAGTTGTGGAGGAGGATTCTTCTCTTTTCCTTCAAGAGGTTTCCCATGATGTATTTTCACCTAGGATTGAAGAGAAGAATCAAGAGGTCGCTAATTTTTCTTTGCAAGATAAAAGAGTTATGCGTTCACCCATCTTTTATGAGTACTCAGATGAAGAAGAGTAGATCCCTACCTTACATTTTTTTGACTTGGGGAGCAGCCAGCCTATGTATGATAGCTATGAATCGGATTCTGATGATGATATGAAGGATTTCCAAGACCATACTATAGAGCATTTTCCTTTATTCATTAAGGAAAAGCATTGGGTGGAAACCAGCCATCCTGAGCCCGTAGAAGACACTGAGCAACATGTTAAAGAGAAGCACCCATTCATTGATATACATGAAGAGATTTATTTCCCTCAGTTGGCTGACGTTATCAAAGCAGACAAAGAGAAAGTGGATAAGCAACCTGCAACAACCTTTCACTCACCTGTGCTTTCCATAGACATTCATCTAGATGTGAGAAGTTGTAAGACATAGCATGTTTTCTGTTACCAACCGAATAAGTTTTGTCCCCTATTTTATGACCCTGTAGGGGAGTACATGAAGTTGCTTTTTTTCTAGGTATTGAAGCCTCCAAAATTTATATTGCCTTCAACACTAGGAGGAGAGCTGAAAAATGCAATCATTTTGTTGTCACAGTTTCATTATCTTTATTTGATCAGTGACAGAGTAAATAATTTTTTAGTTAGGAGGTTACTTGACTGGCTCTGGTGGAAGTCCACTTTCACCTAGCACTTTGTAAAAATCAGTTAGTCTAGGAGTGTACATAAATAAGATCCTTTTGGAGCCCATGTGTTTGTTTTTGTTTTTAGTAGAGTAGTGTACATATCTCCCCATTTTCTTCAGCGAAAGTTTTGAGCTGGACTCCATAGCGCAACAGCTAAGGCACTAGAACTGCGTGTTCTTGGCAACACGTAGGGAGCATGCCATCCCCTATGGAGCCAAATTTTATCACATAGGGTTGTCAAGAGTCATATGGTTTTGTTGAGGATATCTAAGACTGTATCTTTCCCCTATCTCTCTCCTTTTCGCAAGATGAGTCTTGAATTTTTTCCCCCTTTGGCCGAAAAAATTGTTTTCTGTTTTCCCTTGTTCATTTGTGAACCTTGGTTTCCCTTAGTGTCTTCCTCGAAATAAATCACAGCCCCAAGCCCCTCTATTTTTCTCCAAGAATGAACACTTGTCTCCTTTTTCCAGTCATTGGTCTCCCTATTTTTCCATCCCACAGCCAGTCATCCAAGTCCTTGTTCACGCAAGCCACAGCCATGGACACAAAGTGAAACATTCAAACTAGCCCATTTCGAGCTTAAAATGAACAGGCAATTTTAATCTTTTAGCAGCGGAGATTCTAGGAGAAATTCATATAAGTGGCTCACTAGCTTTCAGAATGTCAAAATCACATGAAGTATAGCACCAGGGAAAAAGGTCCAAATTCCTAAGGCCCGGAGCGAGCATGAGTCGTTGATCTCGAGGGGGACAGGTGGCATCCGATCCAAGTGTTTGGGGAAGTGAGCTTCATGAGTTTCAAAGTGAGAAGTGTGCGAAAATTCTGAAGAGCCGAGGCTCGAAATCTCAAAGTAGTTATGGATTGTTGATCTCAAATCGACAGGAGCCGTCGATCTTGGCAATAGCATCTTTGGAAGCCCCGAAATGCTAAAGGTCCTGAAATGGATCTCAATCATCCGAATCAAGAAGCTACACGTCATCAGATCTATCACTTTAGGAGTTTTGACATGAGAAACACACCAAGTTCCCAGAGATCCAAAGTTTGAACTCCCAAAATGATCCAAGCCATCCAAAGCAAGAAGACACATGGAGGCAGATCCCTCAGTGTTAAAGTTGTCAAAGTCCCAGAGTGTTAAAGTTGTCGAAGGCCTAAAGTCCCGAATGGACCTCAATCGTTAGTCTGCGAGAAGCCATGCGTCACCAGATCCATGGCTTCAGAGGTTTTGTTTGGAGGAAGACGAGGTTGAAATTTGACTTCTTCAATGGTCGAAGTCCCGAAGGGATTTCAGCGATCGATTTGCGATCGCCACACATCATTTGATCCATCACTGCAGAGGATTTACTTAAAGGAGGATCTAAGGGATATGTGGCATAAATCCATGAATTCTGGATAAAGGTTTGAAATTAGTGTGGGCAGTCCGATCCAGCAGGACACGTGGCACCAGATCCGAACTGCGGAGAAAGTCATTTCGGGAAAACTGAAGTGAGGAATGCGTAAATTTCTCGAGTCCCGAAATGTCGAAGGCCTGAGGTCTCGAAGTGTCAAAATTAATCTAGACCCTTCAATTTAGAGGAACACGTGGTGTCAGATCAACGGATTCCCAATTTCACGAATCAAAAGTTTTGAAGGGAGCTATCTTTCAAAGTTCCGAAAAGAGAAACCCCGAAGCACTTTGAAGATAAGCACTGGGTCACAGCCAGAGGTCATATGGAAAGTAGGGCCATAAATAAGGGTAAGCGCCTATTAAGCAGCTGATGGCTGGGGTTTTCGAGGAAGAAATCATGGTCGTCAAATTCAAAACAAGTCCCACCATTGATCTGAATAAGGCCATTTCGCAAGTTCGGGCATCGAGATATTTAGAATCAAGTGGAGTGAAGACTCTTGAAAGATGAAATCTCGAAGCGTCTTTGGATATGAGCGCCAATTTATGGCTCGAGGTGGCATGCAAGATGGAGCGATGGAGAGGAGTTGCACCAAAGGCCGAAAGCGCCCGTATTGGTCACATAAAAAGATCTGCATGGCCTCAAGGCACTGGGATTGACTCGAAGAAGTCGTGGGCACCGCATGGAACATTTATGGGTGTCAGGCCTCATCCCTATCCCGATGAAGGTAGTTAATGGAAATGGGGGCAACAGTTGAGACCTCGTCTGACCCCATAAATGGAAAGCATACTGAGAATGGTCGTGGGGGGAGATTGTCAATTAGAAGTTTCCCGAGGGATGGATTTTCCTGCAAAGCACATAACTAAGTCAGGCTCACGTCTGATATAAGAAGGCCTGCACAAGCTGACAGAGTAAGCGTCGACTGGAAACTTTGAATGCAGGGGTCCGATTACATTCTTGGTGGTTGCAACATTTTTAGTATATATAGGTAGTTTTAATATTTTGTTAAGGTCGAATGGTTGAGCTAGGCTCCCTGCTATTGTAATATTTTGATGAAGAACATTGGTTCTTTGGTTATGTCTTGATTTGAGACTTATTGATTAATCTAAGTCAGCTTTCTTACTCCATCTTATTTTCCTTTGATACTGAGAGAGTTCATGATTGACTGATTCACATGGATTGTTGTGACTGTATTATGATGAATGTTTGATTATAATGCTGTTATGATTTCTTTCACTTTCCTTGAAATTTGAATCCAAGAGGATCTTGTGTTTAACTTTTTTTTCCTTAGGCTACTGGAAGGCTTGATGTTCACGAAATACCTCTACACTTTTCTCACCAAAGTCTTCCTCCTACTCACTTTTACTCCAACTTACTAACTGAAGTTGATATAAGACCTCAATTTCTTGCGCATACTAGTCCATATTTCTGAGTTAGAACGTTATTTTCATTGAGTCTTCTCCATTTGGCCTCTTAAAACTCATTTAAATTTACTGTATAAACTGATAGGTACTAGGCTTACCTTATATGCAATATGAGGGTCATTTCTAGTGCTAATGGGTTGTAGAACCTAGTGCTCCATCTGCCAGTGAATCTCCATCTAAGCCTAAGATATTCACGGTGAGATAATGCATTGATGATAATTTTTTATGTTTCATGAATTTTATTTTTCGCATATTTGTTCAATTTTCTTGACTTGATCCTTGTAATTGATGCAGGATGGCATCGTGGAGAGATTGGGGTCACAGAGGAGGGGAACACCTTCACAATTGACATTATCATATGCAGTGAGTTGTCATAGGTTAAATTAGAAAGTATCATTTTATATGTCTATTAATTCATTGAGGAAAAAAACTTATAATATTGTTTATTCTTTGTGCAGTCTCCAGAGCATCGAAGCACACCTAGGCATAGAACCTCTCGAGGTGATTCCTAGAGAAAGCGAAGGAAGATGGATTTCTAGGATGCTCCTGAGGGTGGCTGTGGTCAATGATTGAGAAAATACTACCATTTTGTATCTAGGCCACCATATGGATGTTTTTTATGATAGGGCAAGTGTTGTTTCTTTCTATATTGGGCATGAGTTGCCATTTTGTAAAAAATGTACAATTTAGAAGATGTTGAATATATATATTTTGTAAAACAATTTGGCGGTATAAATCCTGGTGTATTTTATTTGACAGGAATATAGAAGGGTAATTCATTGCATTTCCTATTCAAGTTGGAGACACAATTGTCAAGAATTTGGCCCATCTGAAAGAAGTATCAGAAACAATTAATGTGTTTAATCTAAAACAAGAATAACCCGTAGAGGGTTTTGATCCTGAAGGTTTTTTCTCCCAACATTTAGCATCAATGAGGTAAAAAAACCTTTTCACATGGGTTGATGAAGAAACCAATGACAATGACTACACAAAAAAGGACAAGAATGTATGCAATGAAGACTTTGTTGATTTTTTGGATTCTCAGATATTGATATTCATTGCCTTATGATTTAATAACACGATTCATTTTCATACAACAATTATCGTAGAATAAATATACACTGAAGATATCAACTATAATAATATAGTGGAAATAATAATATCTAGAAATATTAACCATGCATAGTAGACAAAAGAACACAAGAATTTATCCTGGGAAACCCAATCCTTGGGAGAAAACCCAAAAACCTTTCTTAGAAGAATCAATTCAATAGTTCACAATATTACCACCATGAAAATCAGACCAAGATGTATACATAGTCACCTCATAACCCTAGTGGAACTCTCTAAGAGGTAGTGCACACGAGAAAATACAACAAACCCTAGTTGCAACATCTTCCTTCCTTGCCTCAGACTTGCACCTTTGTTTCCTTGAGTGAGAGATCTGAGAATATGTGCACAAATGGGAATGAATCATCCTTATTTATAATCTTCAAGTCACTTTACTGGGGCTGACTTCTCCTTGTGGAAATTCTATTTTTACTTTATTATTTTCTAGTGGGGTCGACTTCTCTTATGGGGTATTCAATTTCACTTTATTATTTTTCTGTGAGGCTGACTTCTATTATGTGGTCTTCTATGGTCTTCAATGTGGTATTCAATGTGGATAATGATTGCATGAATTTGCAAAACTTCAACCGCACCTCTCAATGAGGGAGGCATTCTCCATACTTGGATTTCTTCTGTCATAGAAAGGTTTTCCTTGAGCCTAGTTGATGTGGTCTTCTCTGGCATGCACCCAATTGATGTATATTTTTTCCACATATCACCCAGTTTATGTATGCTTCTCCCACATAGCACCTCAGGTATCCAATGGTCCTTGTTAAGTCACATGATCAAGGATAGAGACCACACCTAGGTAATTCTTCTTAGACAAGTCATCAATGGCCACCAGAGAAGAATTCTCGATGCTAATACACGAAGAACATCAACACCCTAGGTCACTTTCCTTAGCCAATTCAACATGGCCATTGGAGGATATTTCTCGATGCTAATATATGGAGAACACCAACACCTTGGAACATTATTCTTAGCCAAGTCAGCATGGCCATCGGAGGAGAATGTTTGTCTGATGCATATGTACCTCGAGTCTTCATCGGTCCTTGATCAAGTCAGCATGATCAAGGATAAAGAATATGCTTGGTCCATTCTTATTAGCCAAGTCAGCATGGATACTAGAGAAGAATGTACCATTCTCCTTAGCCAAGTGAGCATGGCCATCATAGGAGAATGTTTGCCATTTTCCTTAGCCATGTTAGCATGGCCATCGGAGGAAAAATTCCATCCTAGTATTGCCATTTGGAGAAGCATCAACACCTCAAGTCTTTGTAGGTCCTTGTCAAGTTAGCATGATCAAGGATAAGGACTATGCCTGGGCCATTATCCTTAGCCAAGTTAGCATGGCCATTGAAGGAGAATGTATGCCCGATGTTTTCCCAAAACATCAACACTCCCTCTTAGTGAGGGATACATTCTGCATCATGCCAAGCTTGTCCCTAAAGTAGTCAAACTTCTCCTTCTATAGAGATTTGTTGAGAATGTCTACTCTACTCATATGTGGATATGTATTGGAGCTTCACTGCTCCATTTTGCATCATGTCTCTAATGAATTCCTACAAGAAGCTTTTGAAGCCATGCTACTTTATGACTTGTAACACTAGTTGTGATATACTCCGTCGTTGTTGTACTAAGTGCCACATAAACCTACTTTCCTAAAATTGTAACTGATCCCAAGCTAAAGCAGCACACCAAGGTGCTCAATTTGTCTAGTGCACACCCTGCCCAATCAGAATTTGTATATCCTTGCAGCCTTACTTCACCACCTGAGACATATATGGTCCATATCCAACTGTACCATGCAATAACCTCAACACATGGTTTTCTGCAACCCAATGGTAGTGTCTCAGCTCTACCATATACTAGCTCAAGGTGAAACTAAAGTATCCGTCCTAGTGTTAACTAGGTACATCAAGGATCCAATCAACTACATGTACATCGTGGGATCCACCAAATATGAATCTGAAGTATAATCGCTCAACTTATTTATATTTGTCTCCATAGGTGTAGCCATGGACTTGCAATCCATCATATCGAATCTCATCAGTATCCTTTGACTAAGGAAGATCTCATATGATATCTATCACACCTCTAATCCCAAGAAACAGTGCATTTGGACAAAATACTCGACATCGAACTGTGATGCCAATTCCCTTTGTCACTGATGCAAGATATACTGAAGTAAGTGTATCCTCCTAGAAGATATCACACATCCTATAAGCCTCCTCAAATCATGACACTTGTCTGATAGTCCTGGAAGATGTCTCTTTTCCACTTGAATCTGAGGGGGAACTTCCTCTGAATGAAAAACTCTCCCTCTGAGTCAACTATCTCTCTTTAAGATTAGGCTCACTTTGAGTTTGCATGCTCCCTATGGAACTTGACTCCCTCTGAGTCTATACAATGTTTGGATCCATCTCCTCTCTCTGCACTTGTTGACCTCCTCTGAAGTTTGATCTCCTATGAATTGTCCTAAGAGTCTACTCCTCCCTACTAGATCTCGAGGGTTGAATCCCTCTGAACTCTGGCTTCCTCTGAGCTGGTACTTGGTGGGGACACCTGCCTAAACACTGGTGGAGCCACCTGCTCCTCTTCATAACTGGAAGGTTTGGAATCACTGATGTGACTCCATGTGTCTCGATAATCTCTAAGTATCATGAAGAGCCGCATGCCTCACTGCATTCTGCAACGTATCATGAGACCATGTTGGTCTCTTCCTGGTCACTCCAACTTCTCTAGGTAGATCCACTTGCCCTACTGGCTCTATTGATAGTATGAAGGATGAAATAACTAAACTAGAGGGATCTGTATGGTCATCCTTTGGAGCCTTCTACTCCTCACTATCAATATCCATGTGGAACACTCTGTATCCCAAAATTATCCTTCTTTCCAAAAGGTTCTAACTTTGTCCTCTTTTCCTTTGGTACATGGAAGTATATTATCATGCACACAACTCTATGTCTGAATAGTCCAATGATCTTGTTGTCACCATAGCTCCCTCTCAAAGCTATCATCTATGACCTGCCTAGAATAGGAACATTAACAGGAGCAAGGACAAGAACGATAACAAGTACAAGAATGATAACAACACTTTTCTAGTGTCGTGACCAATTATTTCTCTACAGTAACCTGCCCCAAACAAATCAAGAATATAAAACATTTCCATTGTAAACTCCATGGTATTTCCAAGGTAGCTTTTCTGAGACAAAAAATGAAAACAAGGACAACATAAATCAATGACATCTTTATGATAGGGGTTAAATAAAAAACATATCTTCAAATTCTTTTCGCAGTTTATCTACCAACTCATCAAGCTTAGATTCCTTTGTCTTCTTGTGTGGTGAATTCTCATCAACATCGGTTGTTGTTGCATGTTTCCTTCCCTTCCTTTTATTATGAGGACATTGAGAAACGTAATGACCAAATGTATTATGATTAAATCATCTAATCTTTGAAAGGTATTTCTTCTCCCATTTTTGGACTGGAGTTGATTCTTCACTTGTAATTTTCTTTACAATTTCTTTTTCTTACTTTCTTTCTCCTTGTATGAGCTATAAGTTCTTGATTCCCTTCATCCTAGGGTTTTTGCAAACCTTTCTTGGACAATACTCGGTCTTCTTCTTGGATACAATCAGTACATAATTGAACAAACTATGGAAACTTCTCTCGTACAAAAATACTATGAACAAATGACTTCCATGAGGAAGGAAATCCATTAAGAGTTATTTTAACAAGTTCAACATCATCAACATTGTCTCTAATGGCTTGAAGTTGATCTCTCAACTGGGAGACCTTCATAAAGTGAATAGCAATTGATTCTGAATTTCTCATCATGATGCAACAGAGTTGATTTCTCAAGGCTAGTGTCCTGCTAGTGTTTTTACTTTCAAATAATCCCATCAAGGCGTCAAACATATCTTTGGCAGTTTTGAACTTAGAAATGTGTGGAATTCAATGATCTTTTACAAAATCTATCAAGATTATTTTAGTCTTTGCTTCATTCCTTTTGTGTTTGGATTTCTCTTCATCATTCTTTGGTTTTGGGATATTTTATTTTACATATTTATGAATCTCATTTTAATCTAAGACAAAGAGTATCATGGCCTTCCAGGATCTTATTGTATTTCCATGTTTTTTGTCATATCTTTGTGTTTTAATTCAGTCCTTCAAAAATCCAGAATAAAATATGACACCTAATATGTAATGCCCCCCTCCAATTAATGACTCATTAGCTTACACTACTCTAGTAGGCTATAGTCAACAAAGAAAAATGGGAGTCAAAGTATCAAACCTTGAAGAGATTAAATAAAATAAATAATTATATTTCAATCAAGTGAGGGTTTGATTTGGTCAAGAAGGAAGATCTAGAAGAATCAGAGAAGAAGAATAAATAGAAGATGAGCCTACCTCCTTGGGAATTATGATTTGATATCTTATTTGATTGCTCTTGTAGCCAACATTTTCATTGGGGTTTTGGGGAAAACCCTTCCACCCTAGCTAGACAAAGGAGAGTTCATTTGGAGTCTTTGTCTTGTGGTATTTTCTGAAAATCTTAAAGTATACTGGAGTAGAGCAGTGGGAGGCTTGGAGAGCCTTGGTTTCTATGTTGGCATCATACCAAATTTCTTTGTTTGTTTTGTATCAGATTGTGTAGTTGGCTAACAACCAATAGTTTATATTCCTAGTCTTGTTCTACATCTTTTTTTACAACCACTAGAGATATTTGTATTGTTGTTCCCATTCATAATGAGATGTCATATTAGTCTTCTCTATTTTATGTGTGCTTGCCATGTGTTTGATAATATTCCTCATTGAGAAAATTATTGGAAGGGTTTCATATAATTTTCACATAGGAAGAATTAATAATTTGGGTCAAGGATATTACAGTGGTATCAGAGATGGTGATATTGCCAACATGTGATTACATTAGAGCACTTTTCTTGGTTAGAGAAGGAGAAAATTTTGGGGTCTTTTTGCATAAATTTTTTTAGAAAAAAAGAGAGTACCACACACTTCAGGCTCAGATATGAATGTTTCTGAGTAGAATTTACCAAAAAATATTTGGCATTTGAATTCCTCTCAGAAAAATACCCAATTTAAAAAAAAATCATCCAAAACGGAGTCCAGGAACTAAAGTTATCATCATTTTAATTTCGACAATTTTCAGGGGTTTTTTTTTTTTTTTTTCCAAAAAATGTCGTGTGATTTATACTGAGAGAAAACCGTGGGAAGGAGATCAAATTTTGTGCATACAATTCCTGTAATACCGATGAAGAAGAGGGGTGGAGGACAAACCTTTAACAAATCACCGGAGAGGAAGTCAGAAGAAATCTCATCAGAGTCAGAACCAAAAGGAAGCATGGGGAACTAGGGTGAATACAAAGTCCAACAATTGTTGGAATCTATAGTTGCAGGATAACTACATATTATCGTAGTAACTAAGTGGGATACAAAGGTGAAGAAAATGGGGTGCGAGTCAATTCCTTCATACAAGTCATAATGCCGTGTTTTTTGCGCTGGAGATTATCACAAATTGGGTTGGGTAGGGTCAATCCATTTGTCAAGTTGTGGCATGACAAATAATATAAGTAACCATTCCATTGAATTGAATTTATTTTGTAATTACATTCCATTGAATTGAAATTATTTCTTCCCTTAGAAACATCTGGTTCAAAATTATATTCATGCACAGTGGCCAATAGATGGTGGGTGGTATTGGATGGCCTTTACTCCTCATAAAACTCTATCCAAGTGATATACAAAACTAAAAATAGTTTAAATTTTTAAATTAAATAATCAAAGGATACTAAATAAGTTTTTCAAAAACTAATAATCAATGTATGATTATTAGTCAAGAAAAGTTATATAAAGAAAAAACAAGGTTATGTGATCATGAAATATGATAATTTTTTCCGATTATTAAATACATGTTTTCGGCGATACTTTATAATATTTATAAAGTTATATATAGAAAGATCTTTTGCATTTGGTATTCATAATGGATTTATATTCAATTTTATATGCATCTTTTTAAAATAACTAACAAACTTTTATTAGGGTGAACTATAATATTGAAAGCTTTATATTTTGAAATGAATAATGATGTAAGGTAAAAAGTGTTTGGGTAATGTTATGAATTACATTAAACAATATTTCTCTATCGTTTGATATGGAAGAGAATGCCACTACATACATAATTACATAATTGTAAAATCGTTATCATGGTTAAAAATTATAAATTTTCTAGACAAATCATTCTCAAAGCTTCATGCATTTTATTTGTCCATTTTACCAAACCCTAGTTGCTATCCATTATCTTTAAAATGTAGACATAGTAAATAATGGGGTGGGGTTCAAGATATTAGACATAGAGCTTTGAGGATTTGTTTAATGCTTCATCATTGTCTTGTCATTTTGCGTAATTGGGAAGAAATTTAGGGTTAACAGAGGTAGCATCATACCTATTTGTACATGCGATGTAGAAAAGAAATATATATGTCTCATAAAGTGACTTTTTTCATAAAAGACAATAAATCAAAATAAAAATGAGGACATTGTTGAGCGCGATTACCAATGTGATAATATGTGCAAGGAGGATAATATTGGCAGGTGGAAGCTCAAATAGAAATGACACCATTTAATAATTTCCACCTATAATAATTTCATATATGTGCCTCTTCTTTACTTGTATAAAATCTTGAGGATCTTCATTCAATAAGCATGTCTTAGTTAAGATTTATTGAAACCAAAATTCATTAGGTAAGTGGGGTGGCATGATCAAAAATAGATCTTTTACAGGACACAAGGAATGAAGTGACAAAATGGGCATCCATCCCTTTGAAAAAAAAATTGATGTTCTGAAAGACCATGACTTAATAGTGAGGGAATTCTATTGAAGAATCCATTTGAGTCCAAAGTGTACTCAATGTTAACCATTTTTCTGTAACCCAAGTTGGAAGATCGAACCCATTATACTTCCTTATCATAGTCTAACCTTACTAGTTTGTATAAATATTTTACATTTTTCTCTCAACAATTCCATAATGGTGGAACCATTGAAAGGTTTAGTAGGTTGCCAGGGGAGATGGGAATTGTGTAATC
>JZKD02S1743489.1:314934-328537 GCA_000966675.3 Picea glauca | reverse complement strand
CGGAGAACATAGGGGGTTGTAGCCTCCTTCTGGTTGTAGCTAGAGAATTGGGGAGTTGGAGATTCCCTCAAGTTGTAGCCTGAGAAGCTAGGGGGTTGGAGCCTCCTTCCAATTGCAGCTGGAAAACAAAGGAAGTTGGTGCTTCCAATGGATGTAATTCTTCAAGACATATAAGAAAAAGCATTTTGTGCTTTTCTCCCGATTTGGGTTTCCACGTAAAACACTGGTGTATTATGTATGTGTATGTGTATGTTTGTTCATTTTCTCATTGCATATTTACTCTGCAGTTATTGGATGATAATGCTTGATTGATGTAACACTTTGATTATATGGTTAAAAAGGATTAAATTACTCTATTACTAATTCAGCCCCCTCTCAGTAGTCCAACAGTTAGGGTTTTGGATTTTACTTATGTTAAAAATGCCTTTGGAGCCTCATTGTAACAATCATCCTTTGGCAAATGCGAGTAGCCATTACATATCTTCTAAGAGATAAGTTGCCACCATTCTAGCGAGTCTTTAACTCTGTATTTTGTACAGTCTTTATACATTTCTTTGATTAATAGAAATTGTGTATTACTGTATATTTGTGCCTCTTGTTATATTTCCGATAAATATCTGCTATATTATTGTTTCTCTTTCAATATCTCTGTATATTTTTGTGTTATATCTCCGCTCTCATTTCGTGCTAGAAATAATCTCGATTAGTGGTATTAGAGCAGGTTTCTCTTGATCATTTTTCAGTGCATGTTCCCAACGAGGTCCAAGTATAGCAAGTTGAGTCTCGATATTGTCTCTGTTGAGGACAATCGCTCTCACACGCCCAAGAAATCCTCCATGGTGGAAGAAAAGAAAAACGACGGAGCAAAAGATTCTATTAATCTATTTCTTGAGCAAGCTCTCACGTGACAGAGGGATGAAATGATGGAGAATTTTTACCACATCCTTCAACGCCTACCGATAAAAACAGGTGTGTATTCATTAATTAGCCACTTTGGAGGCACCTCTCCTTTCAAGGTACAAGTCAATTTTGATATTCCTATATTTGAAGGTCAGATAGATGTGGATGCCCTAGACAAATGGTTAAATCTATTGGAAGGTTATTTCTTTGTTCATACTTTTTTTTGGCAGAGAAAATATCACCTTCATACTCCTTAAATATCTTCCCCAAGTCAAACATCGGTGGGAAACTTACTGGGAGCAAAGTTCCACAGAGGAGTCTGCAATATATGGGGCCGAGTCCACTTGGGATTTTTTTGTGGATGTGGTAAAGGAACAATATTACCCTGTTGGAAACTATGAGGACCAGTGCATGAGATGGACCAAACTACGGAAAGAGAGGGGCCAAGCAGTACTAGAGTTCACCAATACCTTCCATACCTTGCGCACCAAGCTCGGTATCAAAGACTTCGAGCGGCATTTGGTTCTGAAATACCATGGGGCTCTACACAGATACATCCAAAATGAAATGGATTTTCTGTACATCTCATCACTCAGTACTGCTTATCGATATGTTGTTAAAATCGAGAAGAAATTTAAGCACCGGAAAAAAAAGGATTTTGGGTCGAGAAAGCCACAACAACAAAACTACGAGAAAATCGTCCCTAACAAACAACTTCCTGAAAACCAGTCTAAGCCACAAGAAAATAAGGGTCAAGGGAAGATGAAGAAGGACACTGGAAAATGGTGTGATTTCCACAAAATCCCCTGCCACAACACTAATGAATGTCACTAGAAACAATCATTGGTGGTCGAGATCAAAGACAAGGAGTTGAGCCCTGATTCATAATCTAATTCAAAAAATATTGATAGAAGACAGATCATTGACGCAAACCCCACTACTATTGTCACAACCAAAACAATTCAACAGGAAGAACCAACATATCTTGAAGAGGGGGAACACCTTTTTCATTCACATATGTGGGTGAAGGGGACCCTGCTTCATTTTATTGTTGATAGCGGAAGCCAGAAGAACCTCATCTCAGTAGAGGTCATCAAATAGTTGGGATTGTCGACAACTCCACACCCACAACCATACAACATTGGGTGGCCTCGCCAGGGACGATATCTTCGTGTCAGCCAACAGTGTTGATTGTCATACAACATCCAACTCTTCAAGGATGAGGTATTATGTGATGTTTCCCCACTAGATGTATGTGAATTTCTCTTGGGACAACCATATATGTGGAAACTCCATGTTGTTTATGAGTCTTGACCCTGCAGTGTCATTATTTCTCTGGGGGGTCATCTCTACAGAATACCAGAGGTAGTTCTGACTATTGTTCCACCTAAAAAATGTTGCAAGGTAGTATCTCATACTACAAAATTCAGCTTCTTCACAATCTGTTCAAAAGGTGAACAAAATGACACTGAAACCACTACAACCTTGCCCCAAGCACCTTCTATTCAACAAAGGAAGTTTGACAAGGTTGCAACAAAGTGAAAAGATTCCTTTTTCACACAGTCCTCTCATGTAGCTCAACTTGTTGAACAAAATCAGCCTCACCAAAATAGGTTTGTGACAGCCTTCAATAAACTGAGCAACGTGACGTCTCCAACAAGGCAAGCAACTCACCAATATTCAAATTCAATAAATGCTTCCCTCTCTCCATCGATAACTCAACGCAATGGAGACCATTTATTCCTAAGGAGGGAGGATTGATCCAGGTGGATATCGGTGGCCACCCACCTATTCCATAGGCTCGAAAAACAGTTTTCCATCTTCGTAGTTTTTTGACAATTTTTCGGGTTCCAAACTTTTGGGGCTGTTTTGAGGCCCTGAACGACGTTTTTTGGGGATTTGGAGACCAATTTACTACCAAAGGCACCATCCCAGGCTAGTAAAAAATCGTTCATCTCAGTTAGAACTTTTCAACGATGTATCGAGCGCCCCAAACGGAGATCATATGCAAAAGTTACGCCCCCGGGAAGTTGATGTATCAACTACCCCCATCGGGGCCTACAATGTTGGGTGTGTGTTATATTCTTTGCATGTGTGTGTGTGTGGGTGCGTCAGATATGAAAAATGCATCTGAGGCTTTTCCGTGTGCGCCGGGTGCTTTCCTAGGGGGGTCCGAGGGGGGGGCAGGTATGCCCCCCCCTGGTTACGCACAGCGTTCGGGGCAGCGCCCCGAAATTTGTTTTGGGGCGATTTTTGTATTTTTAGAGGATTTTGCTATTTTTAGCTGATTTGTAAATTAATCTCGGATTAAGGGATTAGGGTTTTGGTATCTATGGCATACCTAAAAACATTGTATATATTGTATGGCGAATGGTGAAATTCGATATAATGAAAATAAGAAAGGTTTTCCCGGTTGAGGGTTTCCGGTAAAAATCTCTGTGTACTCTGTGTATGAGCCATTGATTAATTTCTGTATTGCTTAAGAATCTATATGCATTGCTTTACTTCATAGGTTTAAAACTTACATACAAATCTTTTGGATTTTCATCTTCTGGGGTTAGGGTTTTGGATTTTACTTATGTTAAAAATGCCTCTAGAGCCTCATTGTAAAAATCATCTTCTGGCGAATGCAAGTAGCCTTCACATCTCTTCTCAGAGATAAGCTGCCACCATTCTAGCGAGTCTTCGACTCTATATTTTGTACAATCTCTGTACATTTCTTTCCTTAATAGAAATTGTGTATTACTATCTATATGTGACTCTTGTTATATTTCCGATATATCTTTGTTATATTATTATTTCTCTTTCAATATCTCTGTATATTTCTATGTTATATCTCTGCTCTCATTTCGTATCGAAAATAATCTGAATGAGTGGTATTAGAGCACATTGTTCTTGATCATTTTTCAGTGCAAGTCCCCGATGAGGTTTGAGTATAGCAAGTTGGGTCTCGAGCTTGTCTATCTTGAGGACATCACTCTCGCATGCCTAAGAAACCCTCCATGGCGAAAGAAAAGAAAAATGAAGAAACAAAAGATTCTATTAATCTGTTTCTTGAGCAAGCTCTCTCGAGATAGAGGGACGAAATGATGGAGAATTTTTCCCACATCCTTCAACATCTGTCGATAACAACAGGAGCGTCTTCATCAAGAAACCACTTTGGAGGAACATCTCCTTTCAAGGTACAAGTCAATTTTGATATTCCCATATTTGAAGGTTAGATAGATGTGGATTCCCTAAACAAATGGTTAAATATGTTAGAAGGTTATTTCTATATTCACAATTTTTTCGATAGATAAAAGATCACCTTCGAACTCCTTAAAGCTCTCCCCCATGTTGAAAATTGGTGGGAAACTTACTGGGAGCAAAGTTCCACAGAGGATTTTAGAATATATGGGGTTGAGCCCACTTGGGATTTTTTTGTGGATGCGGTAAAGGAACAATATTACCCTGTTGGAAACTATGAGAACTAGTACATAATATGGAACACACTACGGCAAGAGAGGGGCCAAGAAGTAGTGGATTTCACCAATACCTTCCATACCTTGCGCACCAAGCTCGGTATGAAATAATCTGAGCGACAATTGGTTCTAAAATACCGCAGGTCTCTACAAAGATACATCCAGACTGAAATGTATTTTCTGGACATCTCATCACTTGGTACTACTTATCGATATGTTGTTAAAATCGAGTAGAAATTTAAGCACCAGAAAAAGCAAGATTTTGTGTCTACAAATCCACAACAACAAAAGTATGAGAAGTAAGACCCTAACAAACAACTTCCTGAAAACCAGTCTAAGCCACAAGAAAAGAAGGGCCACAGGAAGACAAAGGACACTGGAAAATGGTGCGATTTCCACAAAATCCCCTGGCAAAACACTGATGAATGTCTCTCAAAACAATCATTGGTGGTCGAGATCAAAGACAAGGAGTTGAACCCTGATTCAAAATCTAATTCAAAAAATACTGATAGAAGATAGATCATCGATGCAAACCCCACTGTTATTGTTACGACCACATCAATTCAACATGAAGAACCAACATATCCTGAAGAGGGGGAGCACCTTTTTCATTCACAGATGTGGGTGAAGGGGACCCTGCTGAATTTTATTGTTGATAGCGGAAGCCAAAATAATCTCATCTCAACAGAGGTCTTCAAACAGTTAGGATTGTCGACAACACCACACCTGCAACCATACAACATCGGGTGGCTTCGCCAGGGATGAGATCTCTGTGTCAGCCAATAGTGTCAATTGTCATATGACATCCAACCCTTCAAGGATGAGGTATTATGTGATGTTTCCCCACTAGATGTCTGTGATGTTCTCTTGGGCCAACCATATATGTGGAAATGCCATGTTATTTATAAGTCTCGACCCTGCAGTGTCATTGTTTCTCTGGGGGGTCATCTCTACAAAATACCAAAGGTAGTTCCAACTACTATTCCACCTAAACAGTGCTGCAAGGTAGTATCTCATACTACAAAATTCATGTTCTTCACAATATGTTCAAAAGGTGAATAGAAGGACACTGCAACCACTACAACGTCGCCCCAAGAACCTTCTATCCAATAGAAGTAGGTCGAAAATGTTGCAACAAATCATAAAGATTCATTCGGCACACATTCCTCTCATGTAGCTCAACTTGTTGAACATACTCAGCCTCACCAACAATAGGTTCATGACAACCTTCAACAAACTGAGCAGTGCGACGTCTCCAACAATGCAAGCAACTCACTAAGATTCAAATTCAAAAAACACTTCCTTATCTCCCCCAGGAACTCAATGCAATGGAGACCATTGTTTCCTAAGGAGGGAGGATTGATCTAGGTATATATCGATGGCCACCCACCTATTCCACGGGCTCAAAATTTTTTTTTCCATCTTGAAAGTTTTTCGACAGTTTTTTGGGTTCCAAACTTTTGGGGCCATTTTGAGGCCCTAAACGATGTTTTTTGGGGATTTGGGGCCTAGATGAATGCCAAAAGAATTGACGTGAGATGATAAAAAATCGTTCTTCTCGGTTATACCTTTCCAATGGTGTATCGAGTGCCCCAAATGAAGATCATATGCAAAGTTTACGCCCCCGGGAAGTTGATGTATCAACTACCCCCATTGGGGCCCGCAAAACTTTTGTCTTTTCATCTTTCAGGGTTAGGGTTTTGGATTTTACTTATGCTAAAAAGGACTTTGGAGACTCATTGTAACAATCATCTTCTAGTGAATGCGAGTATCCAACACATCTCTTCTCAGAGATAAGCTGCCACCATTCTAGTGAGTCTTTCACTCTGTATTTTTTACAGTCTCTGTACATTTCTTTCATTAATAGAAATTGTGTATTACTGTATATTTGTGCCTCTTGTTATATTTCTGATATATCTCGGTTATATTATTGCTTCTCTTTCAATATTTTTGTATATTTTTGTGTTATATCTCGGCTCTCATTTCGTGCCGAAAATAATCTGGATCAACCAAATCCCTATTATAGGATCTCCTAATCCCTAAGATCCTCAGGATATCTTCACAAGCCCAATATCACTCATGTTCTCACATATTCGAGAACATTTACAATTATATTTTCACACACATATTCCTCACTCAAACCATTCAAAACATAGTAAATTACAAATAAATCAAGACTTTGGGAACAAATAAATCAAGACTTTGGGAACCAACTCCCTTGAAAACACAAGACCTCCTAATCTAGGAAATTGTACAATAATTTGGAAGCAGGACGCTCCTGCATCAAACTCCCAAGGTTGAAAATGTTCATAATCTCCTGATCATGTGTTTCACATGTTCGTGAAAACCCTCCAGGGTCCCAAACTTTGTACTCAATCCTTCCACTTGCTCCATCTGCTTCTCTATTCTGTTGTTGCTTTGTTGTTGCTTGCACTTCTCATGGCTTCCACATTTTATGCTTCAATTCCCCACTGGCTTTTCTTTCACAATATTCTACTGTCCCTTGCTTGTTGCTCCTAATTTTCTTCCTTACTGTTGTCTTCTTCTTCTAAGACATCTTCCTCATCAAATTCCATCTCATATCAACCTCTATGTTCAGTTGGTCCTTTGGCTAGTACATACTTTATCATTTGTTGTTGTTCTCTCTTTGTTGAATTTTGTTGTTGTTGTTATCCACTAATTATTGCATCATGTCCTGAATTATATCTTCATGATTCTTATTCTGATTTCTTTCTCCCATGCCACTTCTAATTGACATATTCATTTTCTCTTTTACTTGAATCAAGTTTGCATATTCTCTGCAGTCTTCACTTTTAGTCAACCACCTTTCCAAAAAATTTAACTCTTCCCCAATATTCACCACTTGAGGAATACTTTCTTCCCTAGGAAATAGTCTATATGCTACTCCCATGTCATGTTCATCTTCTATTGGTATGCCTACAACTTTCATATTAAAATTAAAATTTACCTCTTTTTTTTTTATATGCAATAGGCAGTTATCTTTCACTGCTAGACATATGTGAACATGTCCTTTCATTGGATGCACTTTCTCTTCTTTCTGATTCAGGTTCTATCAACATTTTCTCCAGCAACTCTATCTCTTCATTCCACCTAATAACTATTTCATCGGAATGCTTCTCTGCAACTTCTTGTTGGCTATCTTCATGAGCCAATTCTTCTTTACCTGCAACCACAAATCCTTTTTCCTGTCTATTAGTCCCTTCGTCATCCCAATGTGTATGTGTTCTCCCTTGGTTGTCTTCATGAGACAACATAGCCTCATTCTCCATCATAATGTAATTATGATTTTTCCCTTTCAAAATGCCTTTATACATTTCCTTTCATCCTCCATCTTCATGACAGCTTCAAGTAGTTGTCTATCACCTACTTTACCTGCAAACATACACAAATTATCAGTTTTAAAAACATTAAGGCCTTCAACCTCTCTTGATTCCTTTTCCAGCATATCTTCATCATGTTGCTATGAACTCTCCAAAGATCTCACGAGACTGTCAACTAGTCTCTTCTCCACATCATCCTCTCCAAGGATGTCTCCCTTCTCTGGTTCACAATAATGAACTCCTTCCTTTATTGTCAATGGCATGTATCTAAACTCTGCTCCTCTAATTTTCTCCTTCTGCATCAAAGAATTTATCCTCTGCTTCAATTCCTACAATATTTTCCAAAGCTTATCCTCATATAACTTCATTACTAGCCACTGGAATTTATTTTTCATATTTCGTCCATGTCTTTGGTTCTTTTGCATCTTTTCCTCTTGTAGCAGCTTCATCATGTAACTAATTTTACCTTTTATAGCAGTCATCTCTTTGTCAAACTCTTCTTGACTCATCTTCTCTATGCCCTTTACCTTGGCACATTTCCTTTTGTTGTGGCTTTCCTCTGAACCTATATAATGACCTTCACTGATCATTGTCTTCCCCTCCTTTGTAACTTCATCTATTCACCTATGGACTGCCTCTAAGCCTTTTCTTGACAAGCATCCATACCTGTCTTCATACCAATTCAAGCTTCGCTCTGAGCCTGAACTCTTGGTACCGAATTGGTTCTCTGTCCCTGGAACCACCTTTTGAGCAACACCTTTGATCTTCTTGGGCTTTTGCAATACTCCAGTTGTTCTGAGAACATTCAACTTTGTCCTCGTCCAAATTTCAGTTGGATCCTCAAGGTTCTTTGACACTTCTTTCATCAAGAAAAAAATTGTTCTTCTATCACAACCTCCTAGCTGTCTACTGGTATCAACCTTCAATTTGTTCTTAGCCTACAACAAACACAAAACCAGAGTTAGAATAAAAACATAGCATATCAACCTTCAAGATCTTTGCATGATCTTGTTCCACCATTCATCTGCACTTGAATGGACTATTCTTTGCCTCTGCCTTGATCTATTAGATTTACCTAAATCCAAATTACTCTGTGTAGAATTTCTTTTACCTCCTTATGCATTCTCCTATGCATACTATCTTCTTATCAGATTTCCAATTTGAACTCCACCTTCACATTCTTTCTCTGCAATTCTGCAATTCCCTGTCAAAGAGCATTCCTTCGCTCTGATACAAAACTGATGGTATCAAAATAAAAATTATATGTGCTCTGATACCAAACTGATGGTACCAGACTAATCTCTCTCCTTACTTGTGGTTTGCATACAATTTCTATGCTATGATACCAAACCGATGCAATTTATATATGAACTTGACCTAAATTTTCCATAAGATTGCACCAGATCCAAATCCAAGTCACCTATCCTACAATTAAGAGACCCAAACTATCTTGGGGTGATCTAAACCCATAAAAGGGTGCCTAGGATCGAATACTCTTCACCTGATTTGATCATTAATAGGATTGAATTTTGTTGTCTGTCACAATTCCGTTCACTTATTTGTTGGCCCTTTTTTTCATAGAACCATTCCCCATGACTAAGGGTTTAATATTGAGGCATTGATCTTACCCAACCATTAACTCCTCGTGCTCTCCTTTTAGTGCAAGGATCCAAGTGCTCTGATCATGTCCTAATCATTGTATGCTAATCAACAATGTAGATCTGTCTTCCCCCAGATCCGACGGCTGAAAGAGATTGTGGAACTACAACTAGCTCGCGGTTTAACTCTCCTCCCAATATCCACAATGGAATATGCTCACTAGTGACCTACCAAGATCGATGATCATGGTTAATTGTGGAGTATGAACCTGTGCCAACATTAACTCATATTCCGATCTCCGCAATGGATCCCCACCATCGATCTTCCTTTAGAGTGATCTGATGGTCACGAATTAATAAGTCGTTAACTCGATGGTGCTCCTCTCTACCTCTAGATATGATGGTCATGATTCATCGGTTATCAATTTACCCCTTTCTCATGATCTGACGGTCTACAACATTCCTAGTTGGATGATCCAACGGTTGTTGCATCTTCCTTGTGCGTTTGTGGTCTAATGCTCCTCATCCACTAGTGGGGTGATCAGAAGACTGTTTTGTCTTAACCTTTGATCTCTCCTTCACTATTATGTATGATCAACGATCCTTCTCATGATTGATGATCACTGGAATAATCATCCTCGATTTTATATAGACTATGGGATTGTACCAAGTCTCTCCTAGAATTATCCTTCTCGGCCTTGCAACACAAACCTGCACCTCTAACTACACAATCTCAATTGTATGCACATACTTACCCTTCTTCCTCATAGAGGTATAAAATACACAGATAACAAACATAAATTCAGAGGCTTCCAGAATACTCAAAATATAGTATTTTCTTCTCATTCATATACATATGTTTACATACAATTACATAGGCTCGTAGGTCTTCCTTTGTCTAGATTAATTCAATAGATTTCAATCCTCACTCGATTGGCCTAATTAACATTCAGTTGGAAACCCTTCTATGTTTGTCCCTAACCATCTATGTCTTGCAAGTTTCCATCCCCCTATGCCTCTAAGGCTTACAATAATATACAAAATAATTCTGAACTATTTCTGGTTCAGATCCAACAAATCCTCAACAGATTCCTAAAGATTCTCTCTGATCCACTTTCCACTCAACCAAGTCCCTATTCTAGGATCTCCTAATCCCTAAGATCCTCATGAGATCTTCATAATCCTAATATCACTCATGTTCTTACATATTCGAGAACATTTTAAATTATATCCTCACACACATATTCCTCACTCAAACCACTCAAAACATAGGAAATTATAAATAAATCAAGACTTTGGGAACCAACTCCCTTGAAAACACAAGACCTCCTACTCTAGGGAATTGTACAATAATTTGGAGGCAAGATGCTCTTGCATCATTTGTATCCAACAAATGCATGGAGGCTCTCTTTAGACACGAAGATGTGGCAAGCGTGGTGGAGTGTTTGGTCACAATGTAGAAGCCATCCCAGGATCGCCAGCATTACCATGTAGACATACAAGAGTTACTGGATAAGCATGATAAGGTATTCGGGTCACTACCAGCAAGAATACCACAAGATCGAGGATTTGAACATGTCATTGAGTTAGAGGAAGGGTCCAAGCCAATGATTATTACACCGTACAGGCACCCAAAGAAGTTCAAGCATGAGATAGAAAAGGCCATATATGAGCTACTGGAGATGGGATACATTTGACCTAGCTCTAGTCCATTTGCTTCTTCAGTAGTATTGGTTAGGGAAACTTTTAGTGGCTAAATTTCTCCCATGGGTTAATTTTCCATGTTTTTTCCCAAAAAATATTCTCCATTCTAAAAATTATTCAGCCAAATTCTATAGGACAAAATTATTTTACCTTAAAAATCGCCAAAATTTTATAAAAACTATATAAAATCCTTAGAAATTTGAATATTTTAACAAAAATATCGCCAAACATTTATAGTTGACATATAAAGGACTAGTAAGATTCACCAAGATTTTCTACATTTCAAAATAAATTTCCATCCTTAAAATTATCCCCAGTATTGGTGAAGAAGAAGAATGGCACATGGAGAATGTGCATTGACTACAGGGCTCTAAACAAGAAGACTATTAAGAACATATACTCTATACCAATAATTTACGAGCTGATAGTTGAGCTACATGGAGTAGTATATTTTTCGAATATTGATCTGCGATCAAGATAACACCATATAAGAGTGAGAGAGGAGGACATCCACAAAAAAACATTTTGATGTCACTATGGTCACTATGAGTTTGTGGTCATGCCCTTTGGGTTGAATAACACACCAACTACCTTCCAGTCATGTATGAACCATATCTTCAACAAACATTTGAGAAGGTTCGTATTGATTTTCTTTGATGATCTTATGATCTACAATAATACGTGGAGGGAACATTTGGGGCATGTGGATGGGATTCTCAAAATTATAGAGGAACAATTGTTTTTTACCAAGGAGGAAAAGTGTGAATTTGGATTGTCAAATATATTGTATTTAGGGCACATAATAGGTGTTGAGGGAGTGAGGGTGCATCAAGAAAATATCCAAGCAATCTTAGATTGGCCTACCCCCAGGTCGATCACAAAGTTGTAAGGATTCTTCGAGATATGCAACTATTACAGACGATTTGTGAAATGATTTTCACAACTTGGGGCACCGCTAACAGATATGACCAAAAAGGGAGAATTTAGGTGGACTAAGGAAGCAAAACCATCATTTTATTGAATGAATAAGGAAATGAGCACTTGCTCGATACTATCACTTCCAAATTTCTCTCAACAATTTATATTGGAGTGTGATGCATCCAAAGAAGGGATATGAGCGGTACTGATGCAAAACTGTCATCCCATAGCTTTTGAGAGTAGGAAGTTGAGGGAACTAGAAAGGCTCTACTCCATATATGATAAGGAGATGTTGTCTATTATGCATGCATAGGCCAAATTATGACAATACCTAGTGGGAGGAAGTTTTGTAGTGAGGACTGACCACAACAACTTCAAATACTTTCTAAAGAAAAAGGATTTGAGCGAAATACAACAGAAGTGGGTGAGTAAGTTACAAGCCTATGACTTTGATATTGAATATGTTAAGGGAAAGAAGAATGTAGTGTCTGATGCCCTTTCCAGGAGGCCTTCAGTATTTTCCCTTGCTGAGGTGATCCGGATTATTTTCGGCACGAAATGAGAGTGGAGATATAATAAAGAAATGCACAGAGATATTGCAGATATTCAATAATATAACAGAAATGTATCAAAGATGCAACCATAAACATAGATATAAAGTAATACACGATTTCTATTAATCAGAGAAATGTACAAAGACTGTAAAAATATAGAGTGAAAGACTCGCTAGAATGGTGGCAGCTTATCTCTGAGAAGAGATGTGATGGCTACTCGCATTCGCAAGAAGATAATTACAATGAGGCTCTGAAGGCCCTTTTACAATAAGAGGGAATTCCAAAAGTCCTAGACATCCAAAAACCTAACCCTAGGAGATGAAGCGTCAAAAGTCATGTGGGCCCCGTTTGGGTAAGTTGGTGCATCAACTTCCCGGGATCGTAACTTTTTCATATGATCTCCATTTTAGGTGTATGATAGCTCGTTGGAAAGATCTATCTGAGAAATACAATGATCGAGACAAAATAACATCGTCGATGCTAATTTGTGAGAGAAAAATACCCAAAAAAACATTGTTTAGGGCCTCAAAATGGCCCCAGAAGTTCAGGACCCGAAAAAACTGCTAAAAATAGTAAATTACCAAAATTGTCAGAAAACCATTTTGGGCCAGTTGGAGAAAGGGGGCGGCCACCGATATCCACCTGGATCAATCCTCCCTCCTTAAGAAGCAATGGTCTCCATTGCATTGAGTTCCCAGGGGAGAGGGGAAAGCGATTGTTGAATCTGAATCTTGGTGAGTTGCTTGCCTTGTTGGAACCGTCGCGCTGCTTGGTTTGTTGAAGGTCCTCACGAACCTATCGCTGGAAGGGTTGGACCTTTTTAACTAGTTTGGCTACATGAGATGATTGTGTGCAGAAGGAATCTTTGTGCTTTGATGCAACCTTGTCGACCTGCTTCTCTTGGATAGAAGGTGCTTGGGCCAAAGCTGTGGTGGTTGCAGTATCCTTCTGTTCACCCTTTGAACAGATTGTGGAGAAGATGAATTTTGTTGTATGAGATACTACCTTGCAACACTGTTTAAGTGGGGCAGTAGTTGGAACTACCTCTGGTATCCTGTAGAGATGACCCCCCAGAGTAATAATGACACTACGAGGTCGAGACTCATAGATAGCATGGTGTTTCCACA
>JZKD02S1743489.1:250553-312117 GCA_000966675.3 Picea glauca | reverse complement strand
TGTTCTTTTACCGCATCCACAAAAAAATCCCAAGTGGGATCGACCCCATATATTCCAGACTCCTCTGTGGAAATTTTCTCCCAGTAAGTTTCCCACCAATGTTTGACATGAGGGATAGCTTTAAGGAGTGCAAAGGTGATCTTTTCTTTGTCAGAAAAATTGTGAACAGAGAAATAACCTTCCAATAGAGTTAACCAGTTTTCTAGGGCTTCTGCATCTATCTGTCCTTCAAATACAGGAATATCAAAATTAACTTGTACCTTGAAAGGAAAGGTTCCTCCAAAGTGGCCGCTTGATGAAGATGCACCTGATGCTATCGTCAGGCATTGAAGGATGTGGGAAAAATTCTCCATCATTTCATCCCTCTGTCACGTGAGAGCTTGCTCAAGCAACAGATTGATAGGATCGTCTGCTCCATCGTTTTTCTTTTCTTATGCCATTGAGGGTTTCTTGGGTGTGCGAGAGTGATTTTATTCAAGAGAGACAAGCTCGAGACCCAACTTGCTATACTCGAACCTCGTCGAGGACATGCACTAAAAAAAAACGATCAAGAGCATCATGCTCGGATACCACTTATCTAGATTATTTTCGGCATGAAATGAGAGAGGAGATATAATAAAGAAATGCATAGAGATATTGCAGATATTCAATAATATAACAAAAATGTATCAGATATGCAACCATAAACACAGATATACAGTAATACACGATTTCTATTAATGATATAAATGTACAGAGACTGTAAAAATACAGAGTGAAAGACTCGCTAGAATGGTGGCAGCTTATCTCTAAGAAGAGATGTGACAGCTACTCGCATTCGCAAGAAGATAATAAAAATGAGGCTCTGAAGGCCCTTTTACAATAAGCGGGAATGCCAAAAGTCCTAGACATCCAAAAACCTAACCCTAGGAGATGAAGCGTCAAAAGTCATGTGGGCCTCGTTTGGGTAAGTTGGTGCATCAACTTCCCGGGGTTGTAACTTTTGCATATGATCTCCATTTTAGGTGTTTGATAGCTCGTTGGAAAGATCTATCCGAGAACTAAATTCTTGAGATAAAATAACATCGTAGATGGAATTTTGTGAGAGCAACATACCCAAAAAAACATTGTTTAGGGCCTCAAAATGGCCCCGGAAGTTCAAGACCCGAAAAAACTGCTAAAAATAGTAAATTACCAAACTTGTCAGAAATTTTTTTTGGGCCAGTTGGAGAAAGTTGGTGACCACTGATATCCACCTGGATCCTGAGGTCTCAACATATTGGAATTCTACCCTCTTGGTGTAATATTACAAAAATACATTCGTTTGTGAGTTGATGGAAGGTACCAACCAAGATGACAAATACAAAGTAGTGGATGATATCATCTACTACAAGGAGAGGATTTATCTTATCCCTAAATCCATGCTCAAGGATAATATATTGAGGGTAGTTCATGAAACCCCTTTATCCAACCACCCAGGGTACTTAAAGACTTATAGACAAGTGAGAGAGATATTCTCATGGAAGGGTGTCAAGAAGGATGTACTATAGTACATAAGGGAGTGCAGGACTTGTCAACATAACAAGTTAGAAATAACACACCCAACGGGTTTACTCCAGCCACTAACTATTCCAGAGAGGAAATGGGAGAGCATTTTCATGGATTTCATTACAGGGTTACCGAAAGTCCAGGGTAAGGATTGTATTTATGTGGTGGTAGACAGGTTGACCAAATATGCACACTTTTTTTCCATTCCTTCAGAATACAATGCATCTCCGGTGGCAGATCTCTTCTTCATAGAAGTGTTCAGACTCCATGGTCTTCCAAGGAACATAGTCAGTGACTGAGATAGCAGGTTTCTCAATGAGTTTTGGCAGGATCTATTCAGGTTATCTGGGATGGAGTTGACACTTAGTACTAGCTATCACCCCAGGCAGACGGACAGACCGAGATAGTGAAAAAATGGGTAGAAGGGTACTTAAGGAAATATGTGCCAGGACAACAATGAGCATGGTTAAAATGGTTTCATTTCGGGGAGCACTGTTACAAAACCACTCATCACATGTCCATTGGGATGATTCTATTCAGGGAGTTGTATGGCTATCATACCCCATCATTTGTAGATTTGGCATTTGGAGAGAGAAGGGATCCCAAGGACAAATACTAGTTGCAGGAAAGTTAGGAGATATTGAGGATCCTAAAGGAGAATTTGCAGGTTGCTTAGAACCAATGGAAGGTGTATGTAGATAGGCATTAGGTGGAGAACAATTTTGAGGTCAGGGACCTAGTCTTTCTTAGGCTACATCCTTACCGATAGTCTTCACTGAAGAAGAGTGGTGCAGAGAATTTGAAACCTAATTTTTGTGGACCCTACAGAGTGATCAGGAGAGTTGGAGAGGTGGAATATGGTTTGGAGCTACTAGAGGGAAGCATAATCCACAACACATTCCATGTGTCATTCCTAAAAAAGGCATTGGGCCAATAGGTCATCACTTTAATAGATCTCCCTCTATAATATGAGGAAGGACAATTGGTTTTGACAACTGAAAGGATTGTGGATGTACAGGAATAGAGACTGAGAATCGGAGTTATTCAAGAGTACCTGGTCATATGGAAGGGGTTTCCTACAAAATATGCTACATGGGAAGGTGAACAAATTTTACAGCACGTTGATCTAAAATTGCTTGAGGAAAAGCAATTTTGGGAAGGGAGGAATGTAATTTCCCCCTCAGATTGATGACTCATTAGCCTACATGACTCTCGTAGGCTATATTCCACAAAGAAAAAGGGGATTCAAAGTATCAAACCCTAAATAGATATTAAATAAAATAAATAATTATATTTTAATCAAATGAGGATTTGATTTGGTCAAGAAGGAAGATCTAGAAGAATCGAAGAAGAAGAATAAATAGAAGGGGAGATTACCTCCTTGGGAATTATGATTTGATATCTTATTTGAATTCTCTTATAGACAACATTTTCGTTGGGGTTTTGGGAAAAACTATTCCAGTGCAGGTTTAGTTTCGGTGGTGCAATACCCACCCTAGCTAGACAAAGGAGAGTTCATTTGGAGTCCTTTTCTTGTGGTATTTTCTAAAGATCTTGAATTATACTAGAGAAAAGTAGTGGGAGGTTTGGAGAGCCTCAGTTTCTATGTTGGCATCATACCATGTTTCCTTGTGTGTTTTGTAGCAGATTGTGTAGTTTTCTAACAACCAATAGTTTATATTCCTAGTCTTGTTCTGCAAATGTTTTTACAGACACTAGAGATATTTGTACTATTGTTCCCATTCATTATAAGATGCCATATTATTCTACTCTATTTGTGTGTTTTTTCCATGTGTTTGATAATATTCCTCATTGAGAAAATTATTGTAAGGGTTTCATATCATTTTCACATAGGAAGAATTAATAATTTGGGTCAAGGATATTACATAATAAAATTTGAATAATAGAATTTTATTTGTTTCTTAATCATTATTCTTCATTTTAATGCCTATGAAGGGTTTACCACAAATGGTTTTAAATGATTTTATTTAAGTTGACAAAATACTTCACTTATCGAGTGTTGTATATCAATTCAAAATAAGGCATATTGAATTTCTTGATTGTCTACTTCACCCTTATTTATTGTTGTTTAATAATTCAAAAGAAGAAGGTGGATTTAATATTTGTCACCAAAATAATTTGCACTAGTTGTGTCTATAAAGTCTTGGCCCAATCTAGTCAATTATAGATGACAAACTTGGGAAGTCTTTCATCCCTCTATTTGTGTAAGTGGTGTATTGTTTTTTTTCCTTTTTCTATAAGCATGGGATATGCATTATTTTTTCCATTATGTTACAAGTTAGTGGATATTGTGTAGGTAGTTTCCTCTGTGTTCTATCTGTATGAATTTATTTCCATAATATTTAGGGGTGAGTGCACGAAGTTTGTGGCCGAAAAAGTGGCAAGCGGGTTAGCAGGAATGTGTGTGTATTCTTAGGAACACGCACACGTTCCTAAACCTATAGGTTTGAAAGTGGTCGAGCCTCCATGAGGCTTTCCATGTAGGTTTAGTGGCAAGAATGTGCACGTGTTCCTAAGAACACATGTGTGTTCCTAAGAATGCATGTGTGTTCCTAAGAACGCATGCACGTTCCTACTATTAAACATTTTTAAAGGGCCACAAGCGCGATTTGTGCTCATTGTGCACAAATCAAGCTCACATTTTTACTCTCATTGAGAAAATAGAGAGGATATGGAGAGGATAAACAAAGGGAGGACATTTCCACTGTGTCCATGTATGTTTGATTTATCTTATTTTTAGCCCAATTAAGTCATTTCCACTGTCTCCATGTATGTTTGATTTATTTTATTTTTAGCCCAATTAAGTCATTTCCAATTTAGTCTTTTTTCTCCCAAGAATCTAAATTAAAAAAAAATGAAATTTTCTATTTTAATTAAAAATCCAACCTAATTTACATGCAATGGATTTTAAATTGTAGCATATATAATAAAATGGAACCCTGAGACAATGTAAAATGCTTAGAATAAAACCAAGAAGATCAAAATCCCAACCCACCACAACCACCCAATGTAAACACTCAAATTGATGAGGTCTTGGTTATATTAAGAACCCTTGAGGAACGATTAAGGGACACTAAAGATCCAAGAAGAGTCTCCTTGGACACTTCTTTGGACATCATTTTGAATTCCATTGCAAGTGCCCAAGGGAAATTTACCTCTATTTATGATTATGAGGAAAGAAAGTATGAGTACTATAACACTGGTTTGGACAGAAACCAAGTCAAGGAACTGAGCATTTCAAAACAACAAATATTGTCTATTTTTAAGGATCCTAGAAATGGACAAGAACTACCATTGACCAAGAAACACATCTCCATTGACTGATCCATCCATCCCTAGATTATTGAAAGCTGGATGGATAGGTGTTATATGGTTTTTGATAAACCTCCATGCAAAAATAAGGAAATTCCCTTATATTTTTTGAGAAAATTATGGGTTGAGTTTATTTTGGGTAAGCATGTCAACTACTTTGACATTGGTGACTTCCAGGGGGTAGTTCAAGGGTTCACACAGGACCGAGAGCATGCCAGGCGCGACCTTGTGTTAGGTCCTCATCCCTCCAGGTGAAGGCCAGAACCCCCTACCCAACATTCTCATGTTGCAAAGATCTTGAAACATGTACAACAAGCCATTCCATCATTGATTCATAGCCTAGTGCAACACGGTAGCTTTGTTGCACTATCTCAGCAAGAGGTGTCTCCGAGTGGCATTGATAGACAAGTTAGAGCTTCAACATGCACATGAGAGTATAGTGAGGAGAGGGCACATGGACATAACAATCGTCCATGTGAACCTCACAAATGCTTGAGCTGTGGGAAGACATGTTATGGGATATTTGGCCCAGTGGACATCATAGCTTCATGGAGGAGGTTAGTATGTTAACCCTCTCTATGTTCTTCATCGTTATATATTTATTTTGTATTTTGTGTATTTATATCAATATTTTATTTTATGTTTTTTTGCAGTTGTTACGTCCGAGCAATAGACCCTCTACATCAATGGATGCATCAGTGCCTAGCCCCACCACAGATACAACATTAGAGGAAACCTATTCATTGGGTGCACCCCACACACAAGTATGTATCACGTTTGATAAATTCACCATAGTCATTTTTTTTTTATTGCATCCTCTAATTTCTAATGTTCTCATGTTTCTACAGGATTTGGGACTAGGCGATGCCAGGGAATGTCCATATAGGATGGACAAGTCACCTGTGTCACAGGTATCATGTGTAGAGTTAAATATCGTATAATTCTCAAATTATTTGTGTTTATGTTTTTGAATTTTACTATTTGGTACGAATAGTTCAATTTTATTAATATATATGCAGGCTGTAGATATATTTGCAACTATAGTACTATTGCACTCCCTAGGCACCTGTGTGTTTATTCTGGGTTACCTTTTCTCCAGGCCTAGGGAGTTGCAATCACTTGTACAGTCTGTGAGAGTCCATCACAACCCACCCTCAACACCAGTCTTATTGCACACATCCTTAGTGGAGTCACATGCATGGCACCCATTCACACCACATGTATGCCACCCACCCCCACCACCATTTTCATCGACCACATCAACTGAGATTGCCATAGTAGAGGTTGTATCGTAGCAGGTTGTACAACCTAGTGCTCCATATTCCAGTGAATCTCCATCGAGGCCTAATATATTCACGGTGAGATAATGCATTGATGATAATTTTTATGTTTCATGAATTTGATTTTATGGATATTTGTTTAATTTTCTTGACTTGATCCTTGTAAATGATGCAGGGTGGCATTGTGGACTACCATTTTGTATCTAGGCCACCATGTGGATGTTTCTAATGTTAGGTTACTTGTTGCTTTTTATATTGGACACGAGTTTCCATTTTGTAAAAAATGTATATGATGATGATGATGATGATGATTAATGTCCACTAAGACGGAATTGGTCTATCGGACCTTAAGAGTGTAAGTTTGTGATTCTTTAGAATTTTTTTTCTGTGCTCAAAAAGCATTAAGAGAAGCTTTCCAAGATCACCATAATTTTGTTGAGTTAAGAGGTTAGAAAGGTTGGTAGTGTGACAAATATTTTGAAAATGAGATCTAATATGGGTATAGGCTAGACAATATAAGAGAAAGTGTTTTTCATCTTCAACCTTATTAGTGTCACAAAGGTGACACACTCTTTCATCCCATGGCATTTTAGGAATTGACCAATGCCCAGTTTCACTATGGAGCTCGTGAGAATTTGTTCTTATCTTAGGAATTCTTATTTTTTTCTTTGCACTTAGGAAAATAGATAGATAATTTTGATATTCTAGATTAGGGTTGATTACATCCTTATAATACCTTAATTTTATTTTTTCCTCCAACTCTTTATCACACCACATTTTCTCATTAAATTTTGATTTGACATTTTTTTAATAGTATATTTATTCTGCAAAATGGTGTCTTCCATTATTCCCCAATAGTTTAGCCAAGACCGGGCATCTTTATGCCATTCTTTCTTAATTCAATGGTGGTTATGACTCGATTTTGAAGTAATTTTAGGAAGCCTCTTGTCTTCCATGTTGTTTAAATTGTTCTTACACATTAGGTATCTAGACATAGCCATGCTCTCAATGCGGGATTGGCTTGTTTCTAAGAGGAGGATGGGATATGACATATTTCCTTTAATTTTGAGATTATAGGTTATAAAATTATTTTTTATTTTCTCTGTCTTTCTCCAAGATTCATGAGAGATACTATAGCCCTAGACTTCACATCCATAAAAAATAATAGGTGTAACAAGAGTCTCAAAGAGTAGTTTCTTCTTATCCCAACTCCAAAGATCAACTTCTTTACAATTGTTTTAAATCCCATAATAAGCTTTCCATCCCCCAATAATCCTTTTCTCAATGCTATGATTCCAATTGAGCTTGTGGTGAATATCAATTCCAATATATTTGTATGAAGTCACTTCCTCCAAGTTGTTTTTTTCATATACAAAGGTATCATAAGGGATCTTATTGGATTTAATAATCATGACCTTAGTCTTATCAGTATTAACAGTCATACACATATTGGAGAAAAAATCCTTGAGTATCTTAGTTGGTTTTCAAGATCATGGGGACTCCTTGCCATAAGAAAGATATCATCAGCATAAAGAAGAAGATTGATGACTATACCAGTGAGAGTAGGGCTGACACAACCTGCTTTTTCCAAGCAATCTTCTAACTTGTCAATGTATATGGAAAAAAGGGTAGGGGACAAGGGACAACCTTGTTTGACTCCGATATTGCAATTAATCTCTTTTGACCATCCCTTAGTGTTTTTTAACTTATCAATAACGTTCTCATACATCCTTATTTTAGCAAACCTCAACTCGAGAGGCACTTTTATCTCTTCCAACCTATTCCAAAGGTTTTTCCTAGGAACCATGTCAAAAGATTTTCTAAAGTCAACAAAACAACAAAAAAGATTGGTTTTAGTATTGCAAAACTCCTCTGCAATGATACTAAAGGTAACAATATGGTCCACAGTTGACTGATATCTCCTAAACCCAGCTTGGACTTTATCTCTTTTATCGTGACTTTCTAGCCAAAGGCTAACCTTCTTTTCCAAAATAATTCCATAAAGCCTGGCTAAAATCGGGCTAATCATAATAGTCCTATAATTAGAGGGATTTTTTCTATCCCCATTCTATACACAAACACATACATTTCATGGCACGTTTTTTTATGAATATCAATGTTTATGCATTTTATGTTGATGAACATATGAATTTCAGAGTGTTTGAATTCCAAAGTGTATGAATTTTATGTGTATTAATCCCTTGATTTTTTTCTATAGTGATTATAAATACTTGCATTACACATTAAGGAATATCTTATTGTGGAAAATATTGCTAAGTGATAAATCCATAAGAAATTAATCTTTCTCAAGTAACATTGCTTGCTAATCAACCATGTATCTCTACATCATTGATAGATCATTCCTTCTGAATTATTTGCATGAATTTTGTGGATATCCATATTCTAACTCACAACCAACAATATGGACTACCTCTTGAATGATATCCATCTAAATCCAATGACAATACACACTCAAATAGTGGTCACTTGAAAATATTCTGACCTAAAAAATGGAATATTACAATAATTTATTATAGAAATAAATTTTCTCATTTATCTTCTACATAATTGTAAATCAATTAACAATATCAACTCAATGTTATGTCAAATTAACCTCCATAACTAGTACTAGAATTACTCAATTACGAAGATGACATAAGCTAAAATTCAATTATGCAAGTACACAACATTTGAACAACCCAAACACTTCATATATATTTAGAATGTGAAGTACATGCACCTACCAACATCTTATCAGGGGTTGTTAGAAGTTGGGATCTTCAAACCCTAGCGATGGAAATCATAAGATGACATTAGCCAACAAATCACTCTATTAGAGATCATCAACAAGGTATCACACAGAATGGTAAGTCTTTTTGGAACCTACATTTGTATCCCATACTTGTACACAATCAACTTTCTCTATCTTCTCTCTAACAAGAACATTAGGTAGCACTAGGGTTTTCAAATGCCACAAAACCCTAACTTCTTCTCTTACCAGAGCTACATGATAAAAGTATTTCTTTTCTCCTCTAGGTGTAAGTCCTACTATGCCTAGTCTCCTGAGGAAAAAACCTTGACCTTATTCTTCCCTTGAAATTCCTTTGAGAAACCTAATTGTTAGTTTCTTTGTTGATTCAATCCATAATTTGACCATTTTATAGGGCACACACATTATTCCCCTCTTTCTATGCATGGCATATATAAATCATTTGATTTATGTGTAACCCTTAATAAATGCCAAAATACTAGTATGTGATTCATTAATGCACTCATGTTTGTTTATATTGTGTAGTGGGTATATGTAAATTTTGTTAAACCCATCAATTATTAATAACGTTTATTCACTCTTACATTATGTCCACTAAACTTATTGATTTTTATCAATAGAATGAGAGAGTTCACACAGAAACTAGATCTTAGAATGGGTATCATTTTCCACCTACAAATAAAGGTTTTGAGGTTACATTTCATGACACACCATAGAAAGTAATGCTATGCTACCAAAATTCCTTTAGGGAGACTTGAAACAACTATTCTTTTCCCTTCACCATCTATGAGATTTTATTGCACATTCCTACCCAATTTTTGGGTTAGAGAACAAAAGGAGACAAAGGACCCTCCCAAACCCAATCCCACAAACCTGTTGATGCCACGCCATTTCCATGTCATTTCCATTGCAAACTTTGTATAGATTTTGAGAGGTCGACTTAGGAGTATTCTAAGTCGGTTGTGTTGATCGATTGACTGGAGGAGTTGACTATGGTTTTTATTGTGCTATTAGTCAAGGTGTCATTTCTATTATGATGGTCGATGGTTTAGGTTTCTTTAACAATGTTTAAGAGTTTTTATTTTCTTCATTCACTTATTTTGTTGGGGATCTCATTCGTTTGGAACCCCTTATCTATATACTTAGTAAATTTTTGTCCTCGCAGTCACGTCACTTGTGCGCTTCTTCTTCCTCGAATGTTAAATTCGACAGGTGGGGTGCATCCGTGAGATCCTTTGTGTAGGAGTATGATTTCATTCTTTTGATTGCATATGGGGTATCTTAATCAGTAATATATCTCTAATATGTTGTTGGCCATACACTCAATACCACACCAGATAGGGTTCAAGGTCAGTATGTAGCTATTGATGGAGGAATTCTCTTATTCGAGGAATTTCCACTTCTGAGATTGGAGATCGACGTAATACAGGGCATGAGTCATCCACTTCCATGCTCTCAATAGTTTCCTCTAGTTGTAGGGTGACAATGCTAGCCTCTACCAACTGCAATTTTTCACTCCACTTAGGAACCATCGAGGCTTCTCCTCTTGCCACATCTAGTTGGTCGTCTCGAAACTTAGATCAGTCCAGTTCTCTAATGATCTACTAGACTACTGCTACTGAGGTTTTTTTTAATTCGACTAGTAGAGGTACCTCATATTATGCATATATTATCTTTATCTCTTTCTTTTGTCCCTTTCTATCTTTTGAATTTCGACAAAGGGTTTATGGAACTCCATTCTTTGGGAAACTATTTTCTATGACTCCTCATCCAATGTATATTCTCTCTTGTTTGTGGTCAACTTCCTCCCTTTTGTTGGCATAGTTTCTCTTTGGTGCAAGTTGGTATACTCCAAATGAGGCATCTCAAGGAAAACTACCCCACAACCGCCAACCCTAAATTACTCTAGGTTGATGACAACATAGGTGCTAGCCATGTTTATTTCTTCAAAAAGAACTCCTAGGCTTCTTTGGTGTCTTTACAATCAACTTCGAGGAATTTCTTCTAGTCTTGTTGTCTCCATCTCCAATCAATATTGATAGGTGTCGCTAGAGGAGGTCGATAGTCTACAATATGGTTGACTCCTTTGTCAAGGAGAAATTTATGCAATAAAGTATGTATGGTACAAAATATACTATTGGGAATGTTGTCATAGAATCTTCGTTTAATGTTGTTGATAGGCGTTCTCTCTTCAATTTCTTGCTCTTCAAAAAATTCATCTATAATGTTCTCAAACCACTCATGCAAATGTTTTCACCCCCTGTTAATTGTTTTTGACATCAACCATTCCTTTGTGGTAAGATTATTTATGTGCAGGTCTGTCAATGTACTTTTTAATTTTTTTGTGGATCGCTTCAAAGAATGTTTTGTGGGTCTTGGTGAAGAAATGGGATTTTTCTTCTGCAAATGTAAATCGATTCCTTCTCATGTAATTATTTAGGTAATTATTGTTTTTTCTCTCCCACCACTCACATATCTCTTCCAAACTCAACATCTATGTGCATAATCTTATTGAATTGTTCTAGATCAAGTACTACCAGAAAGGGGGCCAATGTTGTAATCTAGGGGATTGCATAGAAAGGTTACCAATAGTACTTCATGTAATGTATTATACAAACATCATATAGGCACACAAATATAAGAGAGAAGGAAGATAAATCAATGGGCATACCAACAACAAGTATCCTTTATTGTATCAAAATAGTATAAATATATCACCTCTTTCTTACATTCATGATCACATGTTTTTTCTCTGAGTTAGTTATCAAGTAGTTATAACTGCTTAACTACCTTGGTCGATTGACCCAAACCAATGGTCAACTGACTTACAATTCGACTTGTCATTCCTAGTCAACCGATACTTGATCAACTAGTGAGTCTAGTCGTCAAAGTCAACTAAGCCCTCCAACAAGTAAACTACACTTATTTATTCTTATATCTTATATGTTTTCATTTTGAGAGATTATTTTCAAGATGAAAAATATGATTTCATTTTATAAAATCAATAGCTAATGATGGAAAAAAAGATTCCATCAATAATGTTGAATAATTTTTTAAACTTGTGTATATAAGGAAGTAAGGCTAAAGGAAAGACGGTCCAAATTACATTGTGTGTGAGTTTATCCTCTACTTTACTATCCACTGTCCTTACTTTCTATTCTCATTTTTTTTTTCATCCCTCCATACATCTCTTCCCTTTTGGGTTGTCATAAGTTGCGACAATTTAATTTCCCTCCATTTATCATATTCTAAAGAGGTAGATGGAGCATGTGGGAGCTAGAAGATTCAAATTATAAGCCTCATTAATCCTATATCTTATTGGAAACAACGATTTTGATTAGTTATGGAGCATGTGGGAACTAGAAGATTCAAATTATAAGCCTCATTTATCCTATATCTTATTGGAAACAACCACTTTGATTAGGTTTCATATTTGTTTTATGTTTAGTTTATATATTGTTATCTATTTTATGTTGGGTGTTTGAACACAAGAGAAGGGATATTTCTATAGTTTGGATAATTTAACTTCATATTTCATATTTATTTTTAAAATCATGGGATATGGACCTGAGCTATAGAGAACGATCCTGCTCTCAATGACAAGCATCCATTCTACGCATTCCGAGGCAGTGAGTGAGCCTTGAAAGTATAATATTTTTTTTAATTCATAATCATTCAAATAAGATTATAATTTGTTTTGTTTTTTTTTGTTTTTTATGTTTTTCATTTTTTTTTTCTATAATAAAATAAATATTTATTTTGGTTTGTAATGAATTTTTAATTATTTGGTGATATGAAAAGAATAAATAAAATTATTAATTCATAAAAACATATTTAAATAGTGATATGAAAAGATAAATGATTAAATGAATTTGAAATTTAGAACAATTCTTTTTAATTTTTATGAATTGATTTCCATTCAAATAAGATTATAATTGTTCTTTTATGTTTTTTATTTTATTTTTTTAATTTTTTCTATAATAAAATAAATAGTTATTTTGTTTTTCAATGAATTTTAATCATTTAGTGTAATTTGATAAAAGTTAAGATATTTTGAAATTTTATTATTTTTTCAAAGGAAAAAATGTACTTTTGTATTGGAGGAGAATGAAAGTACAATCAGAAGGTGCTAGAAGCACATACAAAACGATATGAGAGGCACGGCTCTCTTCAAAATGTGGTCATCATTATGTTTACAATTTTATCATCAATACCTATGATCAAAAAGTAAAAAATTACATGCTCGACAAAATCATCCAAAAAATATCACTATAGTCCATTGAAAGTCATACATTTATTATGAAGGAAATCGGTACACTCCATGAAAAGGTTGTGGTCTAATGGTACCCAACAACCAAAGTTTCGCTTTCTACCACATAGGTGGTTAGATAAAACATCTAGAACACTCTTCTCATGCAATATAGAGAGCTCATGAAGAATATGGCATTTCAAATTATTTTTGGATGAGTCCAACACCTCCAACTTAGATATGTTACCAAGAGATGCATGGATTACCCCTTCTAATTGGTTCTCGGATAAATTCAACAATTGCATGCTACTCAAACATCCTATACTTGTAGGGATTTCTCCGGTTAGATTATTGTTAGACAAATAAAATATGATGTTTGTCGAACTCATATACCATAGGCTATACATATGTCTTTTAATGTTAATTGTTATTTCCTCAAAAAACAGATTGTTTGGGATACATATTTGGCCCATTGATCTCCATAACCCACATCAATTTGGGAAGATACATTGATTGCAAATCCTTGAAGCCTTTGAAGATCGAAAGGTATTTTTCCACTAAGTTTATTGTTAGATAAATCTAACACATGCAACATGGTGATATTTATGATACCTTTAGGAATACCACCATGGAGATTATTATAACCAACACTTAAAACATTCAATTGATTAATAAATGAGAGGGACTCGGGTAATTCACCTGTGAAATTATTTGAACTTAAGTATATGAATTGAATGTTGGCATAATAGGCCAAAAATGCAAGTAGTCCCAGATAAGTTATTAGAGGAAGAAGAGAAAATAGTGAGAGATGTGCCCATAAGTCAAAGATGTAGGTAGAGTCCCAGATAATTTTTAGAGTGATGAGAGAAAACAGTGAGATTGCCAATACTCTTCGGAATTGGTCCTACCAAGTTGTTTCTTGATAGAATTAAAGATCTAAGTGAAACTAAGCCACTGATACTATTGGGAATCCTCTCACAAATAGTATTATTGTATATGTGTAGTGTACTTAGAACCTTTAGTTGACCTATAGAGTGTGGGTGGGATGCTTCCACTTAAATTATTTGAATTTAAACCTAAATTTTGTAATGAATGAAGCTTTTCTATAGAATTTGGAATTCTATCATTAAATTTATTTGAATTTAAATATAACTTTTTTTATAATAAAAGAAGTTTTGCTATAGAATTTAGAATTTATCAGTAAATTTATTTGGAATTATTTGAATTTAAACTTAAATCTTATAATAAATGAAGATTTTCTATATAATTTGGAATTCTACCATTAAATTTATTTAAATTTAAATATAACTTTTTTTTTTTAATAATGAATGAAGTTTCCTTATGAAATTTAGAAAAATTTGGAATTATACCAGTAAATTTATTTGCGCTCCAAATTACTTATATTACCAATGGCTTCAGATATATTACCACTAATAATATTAGAACTAAAATCTAGAAAAGAAAGGGAAAGATTAAAGATAATCACATATTATTATCATAAAAAGACAGCTCAGGAAGCTTTCTCAAATTACTCCACTCATGTGGTATACTTCCCAATAATTGATTTGCACTCGAATATAAAGACGTGAGGGAACTTGGAAGAGCAGTTACCTAGGGATGGAGGAACGGTTCCAGTCAAGTCATTGTGAAGAAGGCGGATGTTGGATACGTGAGTCAAATTTCCGAGTGTAGGAGGGATGTGACCGTTTAGTGAGTTTTGCCACAACCAAAGATGAGACAAGTCAAGATGAGACAGAGAGGTGCAGTTATCCGACAAGTCAAGATGAGACAGAGAAGTGCAGTTGCGAGTTGCCAAGAAAAACTAGCACCTATTACTAAGGATCCCAAACCAAAAGAAGCCATGTCTACCATATATTCAAATACTTCAAGGTACACCAATCTCCAACATGCCCTTGAGTATGAGGAGATATTTCAAATGTACAAGGAAGAAAATGGGAGACTAACTTTTGCAAATCTAATTATCAAGATAAGAATATGCTATTAAACAAATATTTTTTTTTTTAAGGTCTCAACTCCAAAATGGTTGTCTTACCTAGTTTCAAGGTTATCATATAGATATTAGTGAAAAAAAATATGGAGACAAGATGAGTGATGCGGGATGATGTATAGCATCCTTTGAGGTAGTGAATTTGGATGGCTACTACAAATTTCCTTAAATTTAGCAGTACATGATAGCTATGTGGGTGTATGAATTTGCAACTAAAAATAATTATTGTGAAATTATGGAAGGATGGTGGATATGGGTAGATATAAGAATTATTTATTTTCTCACCTAGATGAGTTGACTTCAAGAGAATGTGCCCTAGGTTATTTGTAGAGGAAATCAAAGAATTAGAAGACATTTGGGATTGGCATTCATAGGCATTAACACACATCGAGATTTATGGCACGAGAAATGCCCCACACACTTTATCAAAGCATGTACTTGGTAGTTTGGTGATCAAGATATTGCTTATCAAATTGCTATTTTTGGTTTTAAAGAAATCTATTGTCCTCCACACAGAAGAAAATTTGCCCCACTTATCCAATCATGATAGGGTTATTTGGGCTATCTAACTTCTTCTTTTCAAGGAAGGAGGAAGTATAAAAGGAAAACTATAGATTCGGGTAAACACTTTAAGATTTCATGATCCAATGAAGGTTGTTTCCAACCACCAATCACATTTGGCTATTTAGTGGCCTTACTCTAATGAAGAATACTCTTAGGAGAAGGTCAAAATAAAAACATTTTCTTGAAGTTTTAGAGAGAAACAATAAAGCTAAAGAAGATAAAGAACAAAAGAAAAAAATTACAGACAGAACTAGTGAAGTAGGATGCTTAGGGATGAAAAAGGACATTACTGCAACAACTGGCATAATCAAGATATAAGGTACTAAAGCCTAGGAATATTACACCAAGGAAATTGGAAAAGACATATAAAACCCCAAAGAGGATACTTATAGAGGAGGTTATTGTGTGGCTAAGTCAACCACGGAGAAAAAAATCTAGTAGATAACAACAACCAACATCACAAAAATCAAGTCCTCCATGAGAATGGGGATGGAGAGAGGATTTCCCACACCAACTAAGCAAACTTTCCAATGTTTTTTTGTAGGGACCCATCCCACAGGGGACAAGGTGGTTTGATGAGCAATTTATATAAGAAAAGTAAGCAAATTGTTAGATAAATCCATAAGGAGAGAAGGACAACCTTAGATCAAATGGTGAACAAGAACATAGAGGTTACCATAATGGATGTATATGAATATGATCTAGATGTTATGGCCACGGTTGGAGTTGCTACAACTCATGTAAATGATTCAAATGCCATTAAAATGGCTCATGAGATGGAAACACATGAGAAAGAAAGTGAAAACTTGAAGAACCAAGTAATTATAATTACAAGGGTGTGAAGTACAATACAAGCAACTTCATGGAATGTGATTTGGAGATCCATGATAATGTGACCTTGGTGTAGAATTATGTTTACAAAATTGTATTAGACCTGTAAGACAAATGCTAAGAAGTTACAATGTTTTTCCATAGGTTGCAAAGTGGTGACAACAAGAAGAAGGTTGGTAGAGGCACATGGACCACTTGCAATAATGGTGAAATGATTTCAAGGAAGCACCCCCAAATATTCCACAATTGAGTGAGAAGAAAATGGGTTGAATCGATATGGTGTTTATCTATTAGAAAGGTATAATCAGTAGCTTGAATGAAGATATCCAAGAGATTTCAAAAGACTATGATCAATATCTAGATGATGCAAAAAGGATGGTACAATAATGTCATCTACCACCCGTCAAGGTGGATAATGTTTTCCTTCCCTAGATTGAAGTAATGGGGAAATTGAGTGGGATCCCAAGTTAGTAAATACGTGCCTTAAAAAAATCATGTGCACCAGTAAAATGGTGGAAAAGGACTACATAGAGACCCCTACAAGGGAAAGGGTCTAATGTATAGTTTTATGTCTAAGTTGGACAAAGGAAAGGGAAAGTTAGAAAACAACCTTCTTGTTATCTAAGCTCTATTGAGAGCATATCATCACTTTCTGAGTCCATTTGAAATAACCAAAACATATGATTCTTGGAAATATTATTTGAAGAGAAGAATAATTTAGATGATCATATTTTTTTTGAATAAGCTAGAAAGAGGAAGAGTTAGGAAGTTGAATTAGTTCAACTCTCTTGATCTAAATTTCGTATAAATACATTATTGTAGTGATGCATATTGTTTTGAGAATGAAATGAATGCATATATATAATGAGGAAATAAATAGAGATATTGCAAGAAACACAAAGATACAATAATACACAATTTCTATTAATGAAATAAATGTACAAAAATTCTAAAAATATAGAATGTGACGACTACGCTCATTCGCAACAAGATGTTCAAAATGAGGCTCAAAAGGCCTTTTTAACATAAATAATTAATGATAAAACCATAAACATTAAAAACTCTAATCCTGGAATATGAAACGCCAAAAGGTTTGTGGGCCCCGATGGGGGTAGTTGATACGTCAACTTCCCGAGGGCATAACGTTTGCATACAATCTTTGTTTGGGGAAAAATATATCTCTTTGGAAAGGTCTAGTTGAGGAGTAAAACTTCCGCTAGGTATCAGGGCATGTTGTTGGCAACCCTTGGCCCCCCAAAAGTCCAAAAAAACATCATTTAGGGCCTCAAAATGGCCCTAGAAGTTCAGGACCCGAAAAACCATAGAAAAACTACCAAGGTGGAAAACTGTATTTTGAGCTATTGGAATAGGTGGGTGGACACTGATATCTACTTGGATCATTACCCCCCCGTTAGAAATAAATGGTCCCCATTATGTCAAGTTCTTGTGGGAGATGGGGAAGCTTTTTTTGAATCTGAACCTTGGTGAGCTACTTGTCTTGCTGAAGAAGTTGTTTTTCTTGGATTGTTGAAGGATGTCATGAGCCTGTTGTTGGAGGGGTTGTATCTTTTCAACCAATCTAGTTTCATGATATTCCTAAGCGTGGAAGGAATATGTTGGTAAAAATGCAACATGAGGAGATATATCAATTGGGGCTAATGATTGGAACCCCAAGCACACATGGAAATAGTTGTGGACAATAGAGATATGAAGGGCTCTGTTAAATCTTGACTTGATTGGGAATTATGGAGGCACCCCTGTAGGTGAAGAAATAAGATCTTTGTTCTCTTCTATAATCTTCTCGATCTACTTCTATTAGATAGAAAGGTATTGGGATGAGGTTGTAGTGGTTGCAATGTCCCTTTGTTCACATTCTTACTGGACCGTGAAGAGGCTAAACTTTGTGGTAGGAGATATTACTTTGTGACATTGTTTTTTTGGGACAATAGATGAAACTACCTCCAGTACCCTATAGACATGGCCCCTGAGAGTAACAATGACACTATGGGGTCGAGACTCATAAACAACATAATGCTTCCACATATATGATTGGCCTAACAAAACATCACAGAATTCCAGTGGGGAAACATCACATAGTACCTTATCCTTGAAGGGCTTGATGTCGTATGACAGGAGACATTGATGGTTGATGGGAAGATATCATCCCTGGTGAAGCCACCCAATGTTTATGGTTGTGGGTGTGTTGTTGTTGACAATCCCAACTGCATGAAGACCTATGTTGAGATGAGGTTCTTTTAGCTTCCGCTATAAAAAATGAAATGTAGTGGGGTCTCTTTCATCCACATCTATGAATGGCATAGGTGGTCCCCCTCCTCAGGATCCTTTGGTTCTTCTGGATGGATTGTTGTTTTTTGTGGTCGCAATGGTAGTAATGGGTTCTACATCAATGATCTTTTTCCTTTTATTGTTTTTTGAATCAGAGTTTGAGTCAGGGTTTGAATCTTTTTCTTTGAGCTCAACCACTAATGATTGTTTTGAGTGACATTCATCGGTGTTGTGCCAAGGGATTTTGTGGAAGTCACACCACTTTCCAATGTCCTTCTTTGTCTTCTCATTACCCTTCTTTTTCTATGGCTTAGACTGGTTTTCTTGAGGTTGGTTATTTTGAGAGTTAGGGCCACCTTTACCATACTTCGTTTTTTGTGGATTTGCATACCTGAAATCTCACTTATTTCGTTGCTGAAATTTCTTCTCAATTTTGACAACATATCGATAAGAAGATCTCAGTTATGAGATGTTTAGGAAATCCATTTCTATTTAGATGCATCTGTGTAGACACCCATGGTATTTTAGAACTATATGCCACTTGTATTATTTGATACCTAGCTTGGTGTGCAAGGTATGGAAGGTATTTGTGAATTTTGACACTGTTTGGTCCCTTTCCTGACATAGTGTGGTCCATCTCATGTACGAGTCGTCATAGTTTCCAACAAGGTAATATTGTTCCTTGATGGAATCCATTAAAGAATCCCAAGTGGTCTCATCCCAAAATATTTCAAACTCCTCTGTCAATTTTTTCTCACAGTAAGTTTCCCACCAATCTTTGACATGGGGGACAACCTTAAGGAGTGAAAAGGTGATCTTTTCTTTGTTGGAAAATTTGTGAACAAAGAAATAACCTTCTAGTATATTTAACCAATTTTCCAAAGCATCTGCATCGATCTTACCTTCAAATACAGGAATATCAAAATTAACTTGTACCTTGAATGGGGAAGCATCTCCAGAGAGGCTACTTGATGAAGATGTACCTGCTATTATTGAAAACCATTGAAGGATTTGGGAAAAATTATCCATCATCTCATTCCATTATTGTGTGAGGGATTTCACGAGAAACAACTTAATAGGATATCCTACACCTTCATCTCTCTTTTCGTCCACCATGGGAGGTTTCTTGGGATGGTGAGAGAATTTATCCTCAAGAGAAACTAGCTCAATACCCAACTCTCTATACTCTGACCTTGTCAGGGACATGCACTAAGAAACAACAAGGAGCAGCCTGCTCTGATACCACTGATCTATATTATTTTGAGAATGAAATGAATGTGGAGATATAATAAGGAAATACACATAAATATTACAAGAAACACAAAGATACAGTAAAACATAATATTTATTAATGAAAGAAATGTACAGAAACTGTAAAAAGACATAGTGAATGAACTCGCTAGAATGGTGGCATCTTATCTCTGAGAAGAGATGTGACGACTACACTCATTCAGAAGAAGATGTTTACAGTGAGGCTAAAAAGTCATTTTTAACATAAAGAATTAATGAGAAAACCGTAAACATCCAAAAACCTAACCCCGCGAGATGGAATGCCAAAATTTTTGTGGGCCCCGATGGTGGTAGTTGATACGCCAACTTCCCGAGGGCGTAACTTTTGCATACAATCTCCATTTTGGGGGCACAATGGCTCGTTCTAAAGGTCTAGCCAAGGAGTCCAACTTCCACTAAGGGTCAGGGAATTCCATAGGAAACCCATGGCCCCCCAAAAGTAAAAAAAATAATGTTGTTTAGGGCCTCAAAACGGCCCCGAAAGTTCAATACCTGACAAACCATAGAAAAATTGTCAAGGTGGAAAATTGTATTTTGAGCTAGGGGAATAGGTGGGTGGCCACCGATATATTCTTGGATCATGTAGAGATAAAAGGGGTGTTTTCTTGGCAATGTAAACACTCTACATATGTTACTTAAGAAGCAATTGTTGGCCATTTTTTTGAGATTCTAGTACTATTGTTATTGTTGTGGGCTACTCACATTATTCATAATTTTCTAAAATCTTTAAGGAAGCATGTCACACATGTAGACTATTATTATGTGTGTTAATATCTATACTTACCTATATTTTATTATGTGATGTTAAAACTAGTATGAAACTATATATATCAACAATTTGTAAGCTTTCCTCAAATTTTTAGGGTTATTCAAAATTTTTTGTAAGCTACATTTGGTGAATCATTTATCTTTTTGTTGCTTGTATCTTCTTCCTTTTCTTTCATATATTTTTGATTTTATAATACACTTGGCTTGGATAGATTAGATTATATTATCTATTAAAATAAGTTCCTTTTTCATTTGTGTTCATAACTACATTTCAATTTGAATTCATAAAACCCTATGAAGGCGGTTGATCCATAACTATTACACATTATTTTGGTTACTCTGGTGATGTCTCTACAGTGTTGTATTCAGGCTCCCACAAGGAATTCTTGCCTGAGAAAAGTGACTGTTGTCTTCTTCCAAAAAACACATTTTTAAGATGAGTTCGCAGGCTCCTATGTTACAGGGTGTGAAAATCCCTCATTCTCGTAGGCCACACACACTTAGGGTGCGAATTATTTGCAGTCTGCTCCATAGATAGGGTGTGAACCTGTTTTTAAGCTTGGAAAGGAGAAGAGGTCATGAAGGTTCTAGAAGGGGATCTTCTAGAAAATGAGTTGGCATTCGCATGGTTGGCATCCTACTGACTTCTCAGATTTGGTGGGATCATCCTCATCCATGTAACCATCCCTCCTTCTTCTATATATTGAAAGGTTTCTCATGGAAAAGGTTAAGCAAGATTGAATAAAGAATTGCTGAAAGAATTGTGTGAAGAACCCTGCTTGAACAGAAGATTGAAGATTCTATTTGGTCTATCAAGAGGTATTGGATCTTCTTCATGCAAGTGCAGAGCAAGTGTGTGTGTTGGAACCAAGGGTCACTGAAAGGAATCTTGTGACATCAAGGCGATCAAGTTGTATCTTCTACTTTCATTTAATATAATACAGTGGCATGTCCCTTTCCCATAAAATCACTCTTATTTTATAGCATAACTCCTTGATCATATATAGCATAACTCCTTGATCATATGCATAGGTTGACATTGAATATACTTTGCTATATTCACTTTGGTTGGTTTGTGTTGCCTTGGACCTGACTTCATAAGAGCGCCAGAGCAAAGCGGGAACAACAGAGACCTAAGGAAGCGATATAAAGGTATATCACTCATTCCTTCTTATTAGTATATTCAATGACTACAACTTAGGGAAAGGGTCATGTGTTGTCTTGTTTTGTTCTAGATCCAGGTGGATCTAGGGAGATATGTTAGTGTCTGCACCTAAGGATTTGTCCGATAACAAAATTAGTGACTCCACTGGGGAACAGATTGTTTCCTAGTTAGTCTAGTTTTCCCTTGCTTTGATTGCTTGATTTATGGTCTCTGAGTCTGTGGGAAATCCATCCAGACTCTCTAGATCTGAAAGTTCACTCAAAATTTTTGTCCTTTTTCCAAATTTTTCTTGATTACAAACCTTCTCACACTGTACATCTCTGTGGATTGCGAGAATCACTGAAGTTTGCACCCTACTCTGTAATCCAGTGCGACATGTTTGCACCCTACCTGTGTCCAGCCTACGAACTCCACTGATTTTCGCATTGCACCCTATAGCTAGGCTGCGAACCCATTTGAAATTTTTGTTTGGAATTAGGCTTTCCTATCTTTTGATGCCCAGTTTTGCTTTGATCAGTTGGATTGAACTTTTGGAGCCTATATTGATCTGTTTACAGTCTGTTTGACATTATTTGAGTTGCTTTTAGCCATCTTTTCTTTGTTTGGTTTTCAAATATTAGTCTCTTTCTTTGAGTGTCTTTCAATTCCAAAGCCTGTGTTTTCTTTAGAATTGTTTAGGGAAAGATCGGATTTCTTCTGAATAGTTCGCTTTAAAAGAAAACTTTCAGTTTGGGTTTCTTTGTTTTAAGAAAGTTCATTATTGCTTTTAGTGAAAATTTTGAAACAAAAAGATTTAATTTCTTGTTTTATATTAGATTGGGGGCATCCTTGCATTTGAAGTAGTGAAATTGCATGATTCTTGGCATTTTTTGGTCTTAAATTTTGAATTTTTTTCTCTTTTCCCATTTCTTGAGAATCTTGATATTGATGAGTTTAATATATTTTGGGACATTGTGTATATGGGAATGATAAATGTTTTCTCCTTCTTGTGGCATAGCTTTCATTGAAGTGAAAAGATTGCATCTTCATATCTTTGCATAACTTTTGAGTCGGTTAAAACACCATATTGTTCACACCATTTTCCTATTAAGTAACAACAACCATAAAATAAAGCGCTTATAAAAAACTGATTAGACATTTTTTATACTTTTTGGTAGCAAACCTACATTAGATTAGTTTTAGGGCTTTGGAATAGGTGTGAAAGATAACTTTCCAAAGTTGCAAACAAACATAGAATCTTGTCCTGGGAAGCCCTTCTCACAAGGGTCAATAACGAGGTCGCATTAAGAGTGGCAGATTTACTCACCCTTCTTTGTTGGTCTTGGTGTAGATATTGCACGTATTATGGGGGTCACTTGAAGGTATACCCACAATTATGCGTGGAATCCTTTCGAGTTGATTTCGGGCTAGATACCCTGCCTTTGTGCGTGGATCATACTGTCAACTGTTTCCCCATGCATCATTGTAGTAATTTGTAACCTTAGTGGCCCTTCTATTTGGGTTCTTTACACGAGGTGACTGTGGAGGGGAAAGTCTTCACGGTACCTGGAATCGACGTTGGCCAGACTCACTTGGGCTCCCTGGAGGGTATACCCACGATTGTGTGTGGGAGCTTACACCAGGGTGTAAGTCCGTTAAGCAGGTCGTCAACGTAACTTTTCCACCCACTCTATCTCATCCCCTTCTTATTTTGTTCCAGCAACATTAGCTTTCATCACCAACTAGTGAGCTCATTGCGAGAAGGTTTTGTTTACTTGTTTGCTTACTAGATTTTTTAGCATGTGCTATTTGTTTTCCTTGGAAGACTCTAGGTTGGATATTTATTTTAATGGCGTTAGTTCCCAAAATGACCAATGAAGGAAACCTTGCTCTAGAGGAAACTTTTGTTTTTCCTTCTTATGGAAACATTGGACCTCCTCACATAGCTACTTTGAGCCTTCCAGGTCTCGCGATTGGATTTCCGGTGTGGTTGTTTTCCACTCAACTAATCCCGAATGCAGTAAGTGCTTCGGTCGTAAGCACTTCCCCCCAAGAGCATCAACCTCATGCTGATCCTTCACCTTCTTCACCAATAAGGTCTTCTTCGCCTTCTTTGCTTGCAAGGTCACCTTCCATTTCATCTTCTTCGTCGAGTGAAATTTCTGAAGCTAGTAACCCGGTGAATAAGAAGAAGAAGAAAAGAAATATTAATAAGAAGAAAGATAAACAAGGGTAAAAACCTCCAACCATTGTAAAACATGTTGGAAAACAACCAGTTACTGTTAATCATGCTGGGAGTGTTGATGATGTCAAGATCACCCAAACAACTCGTAAGCCCAAGTACCCTTGCAGGCTTTGTATGGGTAGCCATCTTCTTAAGGATTGCCTTGGTCTATCCAAGGTTATAGAAGTATGGTCTACACACCTTGACCAACCCATGTCGTTAGCCTCTGAACAACATGTTGATGACCTCCTGTTGACTAGTCACGATACCATTGGGAAGAAGAAAAGTAGAGTCAAGTTTCTTTGTATGTTATGCAAAGGGCATCATCTAACTCATCTTTTCCCTCATATGGAAGAAGCCTCAAAATTCCTGGAAGACATGATTGTTTCACAACCTCAACTTCCAGCTGCTTATCACAAACTTTCTCTTGACCCCCCTATAGTTGATGGAATGATCACTCTGGTCCCTTCACCGATCAATCTAGTTGATCATGTCGTCAATTTGGTCACGTCCTTAATTGAACCAGTTGAAAAAGTGGTCGATCCGATCCCATATTCGGTCGATCCCACTCTCCCTTTAGAGAGTGTTAACAAAGTGGTTGATTTGATCCCATCCTCGGTCAATCCCACTCTCCTGTTAGAGAGTGAAACCCAAGCATTCGATTTGTTTCCACCTTTCGACCTCATTCTCCCCTTGGAGAATGAAACCCAAGTGGTTGATTTGATCTCTCCATCGTTTGATCCTACTCTCCCACTAGAGAGTAAACCCGATACTACCCATGTTTTTCTCATTGATACAAAATCTACCATGCTGGTGGGTATTCCTCCTTCTCACGTGGAACCCCCTCCAAGTAATGAGGCCATCCATTTTGATTGGGGTGTGCTAACTGGACCTCGTCTTCCCTCTCACATTCCTTTCCATATTATAGTATAGGTTTGTGGTCAAGATGTTCCTCAGACACAAATAGATGAAGGTGCATCCGTTAGTATTTTGTCCTCTATTGCTTGGCAGGCTTTGGGTTGTCCTCAGCTTGCGTCGGTTACGCAGAATTTGTTAGCTTTTAACAGAAGAAATAGTCAACCTTTAGGGACCCTTCCTCAGTTTCCTATCACTTTGGGAGGGAAAACTGTCTTTATTGATGTCATGGTAGTCCAAGACCCCTTGGATTTCACTTTACTCCTTGGGCAAGATTATGTCTATGCCATGAAATCTATTGTGTCTACTCTTTTTCGTGTGATATCTTTCCCTCACGATGGACGAGTTGTGACTGTTGATCAACTTTCTTTCATTGACCCTGAATGGATTTCCTCCCTAAATGGTTCTTATATGCAGACGGTATCTCCCATGCCACAGGTCAATTATGTGGCATTGTCACCCATGTATTCAACTTATGATGACTTAGATCTAGTAGTTGACATGGTGATCTCTTCGATAGGGTTGTTAGAGCCTAATCTCTTTACTTCTGTCGTGACCCTCAACATGGTGTCCTTCCAGAGTGTGTTTCTTCCTTCCAGTGAAGACCTCTTGGAAGCCATGACCGAGTTTTGTCCCTTGACATGGTGTCCTTTCAGAGCATTTTCCTATTGGAATCCATGATCACGAAGAGAGACTTCAAGGATAGTTTTTGCATCTTTGAGGCAACCTCATAAAAAAATGAAACATAGGTCTTTGAACATGATTTTCTGATTTCAAGCTTGTTAAAAAATGAAACCAGTTATGAGGATAGTTTTTGTGTCTCTGTGGCAACCTCGTTAAAAAATGAAACAAAGGTTATGAGCATGGTTCCCGTTTCTATGTCAAGCTCATTAAAAAATGAAATAGTGGTCTGGGGATTATACCTAGAGTCAAGAGCATAGTTATTCTCATGTGTCAAGATCATTAAAAAATGAAACAACTTCCCCCTCTCTGTTTGGGTCAAGTCCTACGTATAGTATTTAAAAGCTTCATTTCATTCTCCTTTGCAGTTGGATGAAACAAAGCTTGGGGGGCATATACTTTCAGCCTCTGGACTTCATGCTGAAGTAGAACCGTTATTTTCTTAAGCTGGGGGCTAAGTACCAACCATCCATGTGTTATGCGTTGGGAAGTCAAAGCATAGTTTTCTATGGTTCAAGCTTGTGTAAAAATGAAACCACTTACCTCAAGCAATGTTTCCTCTGGTTCAAGCTTGTGTAAAAATGAAACCAGGTGCAAGCATAGTTTCCTCTGGTTCAAGCTTGTGTAAAAATGAAACCAGGTCCAAGCATAGTTTTGTTTTGTTTTAAAGCTTGCGAAAAAATTAAAACAATCCCGAGCTTAGTCTTTGTTCTTTCTCATGCTCGTAAATACATGAAAATAAGTTACCGAGCTTAGTCTTTTTTCTTTCTCGTGCTCGTAAATACATGAGAATGCAACTGAGTATACTTTTATCACTTTTTAGGACTCGTAAAGGTTATATGAAAAAGGAACCAACTGGAGTTCCCTTTAAGCTCTTTTCAGACTCTCTAAACATGAAAAGATTGCTGAGCGACCTTGTTCTCTTCATGCTCGTTAAAGTATTTGAGGAAAACATCTGTTGAGCAATAGTTTATCTCTTTTTTGGTCTCTTCAGACTACTTTATGAAAAAGGAACTGAGAGATTTATCTTTAAGTGTTTTTCAGACTCTCTAAACATGAAAAACCCCTGATTTTTCTTTCTTTGGACTCATTAAACAAACATCGAAAGGCCTATATGGGAACAAACCACAACTTCTTAGGGTTCGTTAAACATACTATGAGGGACTCATCCGAAGGATGAGCTTAAATTAACAAGCATATGTTATCCTCCTCAAGCTTGTGTAAAATTAAACAAGTACTCGCCAGAAATGGTGGGGGGGGGGGAATTGGAAAAGAAATATGTCTAAACCTGTATTCCATGGAAGAGTCACTTTTGAACATGACACCCTTTCACTCATCTTGTGTCTAGGTTGGAAAATTCACTTGTCTCTTGATAATACTCCTTTATAAAATTACAAATCGGTCTGTGATACTTGTTGTTAAGTCAGTGTTCCCAAGACGGTTCTTGTGTCGTCAATATGTTCAAAAAGATTTCCAACCCAAAAATCATTCTATTGCGTCGACCATTTCTGCAGTCCTTAAATCCTTCTATTGCATCAACCATCCCTGAGTCAGTCCTGAATCACTTGTTACTCTGATGTACATCAAATCTTGTTACCTGTTTCGTGTCATTGATGTGGGATACATTAAGGCCCTCCTGTGACAAGTCGTTTCCTATCAACTTCAACTCATTATCCAGGAATTAGACTTAGAAACCAATTGGTACCTTGGAACTTGCATGACTCAATTGCAGGTTTCCTCGCTTTCGACAGTGGGTTTTCATTATTGACCGCTGATCGGAAGATTCCGCTGAGTGTTCGACTTCAGCTTATTTATTCACATTCGTTGGATTATACTAGTGTACCTTGGGAGTCATTGACATTAATGGTGATTTCCCATCACTTGTTAATAGTATACACTAATGACCGATAATCAAGTGTTTCTACTATGTTCACCTTCAACACATGTATTCACATGGTTAGATTTGTACTATAGAGTGGTGGACATGAAGACCCTGGATATTTTTTGATAGATCCAGGTTGTGTTGGAGTATATTCAGTGTACTGTTACATAGATCCACATTGTATGTCTAGTGGCTAAGTTCAAATTTGAGTCCTTAACACATAGATCAACAATGTATTTTTGGTGGCTATGTTCAGATTTGAGTCATATCGGCATGGATCCACAATGTATGTTTGGTGGCCATGACCTGTCTTACTTGACATGGATCTTCGCATGTCGACATTTATGCTCTAATTCATTTGTATTCTGAGTATGGGAATGCCTACCTCAATGATGATTAATATATAGACATTTTACCATCATGGGCCTCAGTCACGTGAACATCTTCAGGTTGCACCTCACTGGGATGGGGCTGTTGGGGAGCACCATGATCTTCTAGCTACATTGCACTATCAATGCTCTGTTGTCTAGTAGAAATTCTTTCGTTGATAGTTTTTCTCCCCTGATTAAAACAAAGTAAGACATTAAATTATGGACGATATCAAACACTTACGTATTTTATAAGTAATTAAAGGTTAATGTGGACTGATTTGTATTTACCTTATCCTGCAAATTGGATCTTGGGGTCTTCTCCATGCTTTTCCTACGATCAACCATGAATTTATAATCGTACTTGTAACCAAGTTGGAGGTCTTCCTCTATGGTTTCATTTCTGAAGTCATCGCCCTGCATTGCATAAGGGTACGATTTTTTAATGTTTTTGTCTGCAATTACCTGAAAGTTGTAAGGTGATACAAATAATATTGTTAAGATGTTTGGGTACTTACGATTCGTGACTGTAACCTCAAGTAGCCTCCCTGGCCTAGCTTATGTTGGCCATGTTTGGAAATCCTTGCTTTGGTTGCCTTCAAAGTGTCAGGCAACCTATCATCAAAATTTTCAAGTATGTTATATATAACCACACTTTTATTTAGATCTAAAGAAAAATAAAGCTAGTATTGAAATAAAAATATTGTAATTTACCTTGGTGTACCAGTTATTTGTTCTCCTGATTTTTTCAAAATATTCTCTTTTGCATCATCAATGATCACCTTCCAGTCCCTCTCTGGAATTGAGGGAGGATGTTCATACCTAGGATTTCCTGCCAAGATTCATCTATAAATATCTCACATATATTTTAAATATTCACCTGCTACAGAGGTGACCACTTTTTTATTGAACATGTCTACTCCAAAGAGGCCTTCAAGATAATCCATAAGTTCCTTTTTGAGGTTGGAATTATGGCAATTCCACCTCATGCGTAAGGTTTCCCAAAAAATCAACAAGGCCTTTCTCTCTAGGTGCCTATAAAAAAGGTTGTTTCCTACACACAAAAAGATATGATCATTTATTTAAAATTAATAATCTAGATGATTTCTATATGAGAAGGACAACATTAAATGATTAAAATATGAATTAAAACTACTTGGGAGTCTTGATTGTTTTAATGGAAGTCCATTACCGTTGACCAAAAATGTGCATGGAAGGGTCTCTGTTCTTGTCACACGTCTAGCTCCAGGAAATGCAACCATCTTAACCACATCACCATGATCCTCATCTATGCCACCATCTCTAGACTCTGATTGAGGTGTGCATGTCTCGTGGTGCGTGTCATCTCTCCTATCTAAATTAGGTGTGGAAGATGGATAAGTAAAGAGTACTCTAGCAGTTGTATGAATGCCCGCATCAGGACTCTATAGTGCCACTACTACCAACACTGGGCTAAACAGGCTCCAAAAATGTCTTTATAAAAAAAAATGGTTTTTTCATGAGATAATATAAAAGTTAAAGAACAAAGTATCATGATTGAACATATGAGTACATTAAAAAAACACTTTAAACTATGGTTATTACCTAATATGTGTTAAGTTGTGACATAAGGATCTTGATCTTTACTTTGACATCGGGAGTTTGATATGGACGATCTAAGAATATAGCAAGTTCCTTCTTATCTTTAATGGTATTTTTTATTTATTAAGACCATCGGATCAAAGGATGAATAAAACCCCTCCTCATTGGAGGAATCATGATCAACATGTCCTGCAGACTACATATAATTTCAACAAAAACAATGTTATTTCAATAAAATTATATAAGAAAATAATAAAAATAACGTAAAATGAATGTGGAAATTGATAATCATTTACATGTTCTGCGGCTGGCCCTTTTCCACTATCATCCTACCACATTATAATATAATTAGAACCCCTAGATATTTAAAAAATTGTTAATGATGACAAAAAAACAACGTTAAAGATAATATTTACAACAACGTTAATGATAATAAAAAAAATATAATGCAATAAGTAGAGGTTTCTTAAAGAGGTGTTGCATAAGAACCTGCACACTACTAGTCAATGTTTCTATTCGATTCAAATGGTAATCCACTAATAAATCTTCCCTGGTAGCTATCTTTTTTATTGCGCACAGGACTACCCGATTCTCTTCACGTCCCTCATATATGAAATTTGGTTGTTTGTTTGTTGTCCCAGGTTGTGTTCTGTTTATAAACCTTACGATATTGCCGGAAGCTTTAGGCCTTCCATCAATATAGATAGTCGCTCCCTTACTTTTATCCTTGTTTATTAGTTGTATATAGTTCATGGTGAGTGCATATCTCCACATAATTCGCATGTATCGGACCAGCCACATCCAATCGTTATAATTGTAACACAGTCCGACATAGTCCATCAATTTAGTTACTATATTTTATTTTACAATTATTCCATCCATGGAAAATATCCCCAAGCCATGCAGGGAGGATGGTGCAATGCGATATGTCTTATTGTTGACAATGAAGTCAACATCTATAGGATCTAATTCCCTAGGTACCCATTGTTTCACCAGATTCTTATACCTGAGTGGAACCTCTATGTCTCCTATGCTCTCATCATCATAAGAGCATGATCCTCCTTCGACAAGAAAAAATTTCATGCGTCTAGAAAATTTTATTCTGACTTTTTCACCTCTGGTCCTTGTTTTCTTATCATATCTACCAGATGCAATTGCATTCCTAGCCTCTATTTGTCCTAATATTTCCTCACTCGATGAAGAAATATCTGACAGGTACATGTTTGGTTGTACCTTCAGTTGCATGTGCACGTGTTGTTAGTTAGTAGTCCATCATCATCCTCATCATCATCAGATTGAGGAAATGTCATCTTTGTTGGATTCCTAGCATAGGATATTAGCTAGAGAACCCCTCACTTCTGGTTCCAACCCCTCAGAAGTTGTTTTATTCATTGATTTTGATAAATAATGCTTTGCTCAGTAAGAAGCAATGCAACATTTGGATTTAGGGGTCCAATTTATGAAACCATGCCTCGGGAGTGGATGGACAATGTGGTCACCTAGTCCATGCCTAAACAAGGATGCAAAATCTTAGGGAGCTAAAAAATGCTGCTTTGTTAGGCTTTTATGCCCCGAGGAGGAATTGCCAAGAGTCCCTGAAATGGTTTGGGATGTGACTTGCAACTGAGCATAAAATGAAAACTAAGACTTGGATCGAGGAATCTTTGACTCTGATGGATTCCTGGGATAGGATTTCAGCTAGATCACCCCTCATGCCTAGGTGCCATGCCTCAAAAGTTGCTTTACTCATTGATTTTGAGAAGTAGTGTTTTGCTCAGTTTGAAGCAAACCAATAGTTGGATTAAAGGGTCCATTTTACGAAAACATTCCTTGGGAGTGGATGGAAAATACAGTCAACTATTCCATGCCTAAAAAATATTGTAGCATCTCACAAAACTCAAAAATGTTTCTCCGTTAGGTTTTTATGCCCTCGGGAGAAATTGGGCAAGAGTCCTCGAAATGGTTTGGAATGCGACCTGCAACTGGGCATATAACGAATATCGAGAATTATATTGAGGAACCATCAAATCCAATGGATTCCTAGGATATGATTTCATCTATAACATCCCTCACTCATGGGTTCCATTACTCAAAAGTTGCTTTATCATTGATTTCGATAACTAGTGTTTTGCCCAGTTTGAAGCAATCCAACATTTGGAGTAAGGGGCCTGTTGTTCCTGAGTCTGTACTTAAGGCTTTAAAGTACAGTGTCAAGGCATCCGAAAGTATGATAAAGGTTGATAAAAGATTTCACTAACCTTTGGTATAGGAAACTAGTGAGGATTTCTACGTTCTCGCTATTTGGCTTCCAACTGTTCCTGTGTAGTAATATCTCGTTCAATGGCTGCCCATGATTGTTCCAATTCCTCCTGGGTATTCGCGGTTTTAAGGATTTTGTCAAAGAGATTTAGAGCGATATGTGTTTGATTAGATAATCCAGGTTGAATGTTAGGTTGAGTTGCTGCAGGGACAGTCATCGGGAAACAACTATAGTATAGAAATGGTTTTTTATATAGAGAAAGTTTATTTGCTGTTTCAATTCGGACGAAACAAAGAGAAACTTTTACATGAAAAAACGAAATAAAAATGCAAATTTAAGGCCCTTTCCTGTAACTGTATTGTTTTGATAAAAAATAACGGGAGATGGGAGAAAACATTTAGCTGTAGATGACGCGAAATTCCTGTTAGTTGGAAACTCACGTATATACAGAAGAAGAAATTGACATAAACATAATCGAAAACATAAAATTCTGTAAGTGTAAATTGGTCTTACACCCGCTGATAGCTGGTGCAGAGGAAAGACAAGAGACAATTACAGAAAAAGATGCAAACCGTTCACCATAGTAGTGGTCGTACTAAATTACAGTGATGCACATCAATTATGTAGAGAAAAATGAAAAGAAACAAAGAACATGATGAAACAAACTTGCAATACAGTCGTGACAGAATCGGAAATCTTCAAATTGCTTGTATTAATTCCTTTCATGCAAAAACTCTCTTACAGTTAGTCCCAAAAAATCCAGCCTTTATCTATTCTTTTTGTGATCTATTTATACAAGATCGGCCTCTTGGTTCGGAAGAGAGAAATTATTCCATCTGTCTGAATCTATTTTTCAAAAAGGTGCCAGGTGTTTTTTTTTTCTTAGATTTAACAGATATGATACATTTGTCTCAAACATGAAATACAAGCTGTGAAGGTTTTTCATTGACAGCTGGGGGGAGCGAGATGACTCTGTTTCACCCATTCTATCTTCAAGAAGTGCTAGGTGCCTGTCCTCACATGGATTCAGTGTACATGATACACTTGTCCACAAACTGGGTCACAAGCTGTGAAGGCTCGGCCTGACAACGGGCTTCGGCGAGATAGCATTCTCGGGCCAACTGTGCAAGTCTATCATTTATTTGTATATCAACGAGTTCAAGGGCGCCAAGTTGTGCACTAGGCTGAATCAAATGTTTGTAGATTTGAGCTGGGTCTACCCTGTCCATCTTGGAGATTTCGGCTGAATTTCTGTCATTTTCCTCCTTTATGTCGAGATAAATCCGATCTATATTTATCTGCCTTAGTTCCTCTGCGTCACCTCCAATTTCTATCCCTAACTTCTCACCATTTATATTATTGACGACCTCTTCTAACGAATTTGCCACTTTTTGAGCCTGCTCTTTGCTTAAAGTAATATCCTGTTCCCAATTCTTTAACAAGATATTACCCCTGGTTTGTTCGGCAATGGTGAGCCGGGGAGGCCCTGAAAACCTGTTGTTGGTCGCTATCACTGCTTCTTGGAAAGTGACCTGGGCAACTTCTGCGCTCCTTTCTTTGTTAATCAGATTCTCATAGATTCGTTGTATTAACAAGCAGTTTTCTCGAATCTCCCCTACTTTGTTTAACAGGATCTGTTGAGCAGAGGAGATCCTGCTCCTAATATCAGTTGCGTGAGATTTAATGATCTCGATGTCAACCGCCTTGCTTTCTACGACCTCCAACTGAGTCTGCAGCTGTGTAATTGTATCCCTCTGCTGGCTCGATTGTACCCGACCATCTCGGATTGTAGAATTCGCTTGTTCCAGCTTGGTCTTGAGGACTTCAATTTCTTTCTTGTCGGCCAATCGGGCCAATTCGATTTCTCCGCTTGCTTGACTTTTAGCGCTTTCTGTTGCTGAAGTCACCCTGGCCTCAAGAGTCTTAATCAGGTGATTTTTATCTTTGAGCTACTTCTTCAACATTTCGACCGAGAATTGATTTGCTGTTGCATACGCTCCCAACGTTCGTGCAATTTCAGTGGAAAATTCATCTTTCTTTTTATTCATCCAATCGGCCATCACTTTGAATCTTTTAACAGTGGACTCTCCCTCCTGATAAAATTCTCGCTTCACTATGGATTTCCTCTTTTTGTTAAAGAAGAATTCATTAGGAGGGATCTCCTCTACCCTTATAGGTCTCAGTTCTTCACCAAATATCCATCCCTCGCTAACGCTTCCCTGTGCCGACTGCAAGGGTGTGACAGAGGTGATGGGTTGCCTGATCTGCTTCGCACCCTTCCCTGGTGTGCTGAGTGGATCTCTCTCTTTCGAGGGGTCAGAGGCCTTCATCCCTGCTTCCGGAGTCTGAGTTTCTGGTGGGTCTGTGTCTTTTATCTCCACCTCCGGACTATGCTCCTTGGGAGGATCAGTGGTCTCTTTTTCTGTTCTGGGATTTTCCTGCCACTCAGGACTCTTTTCCTTTTCTGGATTCTTCTCCTGCTCAGGACTCTTCTCCTTTTCTGGATTCTTCTCCTGTTGTTTCTCGGGGTTAGAGGTTTGTCCTCCAGAACTTTCAGCCTCTTTTTCTTTCCCCTTGGAAAGTCCCAAACCTCCCAGCACCATAGGGAGACATCGTTTCCTGTGCTCCTGGAATTTTAAAACTGAGGTCCTGTCTTCAGGTGCTAGGGATCCGATTCGAAATTGCACCTCCGAATAGGACTTTGCCCCTCGAAAAACATCATCTGAGGGTGAGCATTCATGTTTGAACCTCTTTAACCCACAATTCCCCAAATGAGTGCTTACAACTCCCTGGGGATCATGCTTTTTGTACTCTATGGAGACTAGGCTCAAGTCTTCAAAGGATGCAGCATCAGCCTTAGCATGTCCAAAATCTAATAATGAATATGAATTTATCCGAATAGGAAAAGATGGCCATACCTTCTTGGCTGACGCTTTGAGCTCTTTTCTCACTCCGCCGATTACTGTTTGCCAAGCGATCTCGCGACAGGCCAGCTTGTCGGGAATGAACAATGGTAGTGCCGAAGGGGGGACAGCGGCTCCGAACACTCTAAAATAGGAGAATTTCTCCTCCACATACCAGTCTGTGATACGACTCAGATTCGCAGCAATGCTATCCGAGATGCGGGGTGGTGAAAGACCAAAAATGATGATGTGCAGGGGCACCATCACCCAGTTAAAAATCTCATAAATAAACTTGTTCGCATTATTTTCCCACAGCTTATCATGGTACTCATGAACAGTCTTCTCATGGGCTAGATTCCAAGCCCAATTCATTAAAGGAAAAGGCGTTGAGGAACATATTGCATCCATGAGATACGTGGACATGAAGAATCCGGATGGTTTTCCGGCTGCTTTTTGCTCCCGGTACTCATTGATCCTGTTGAACAAACTATCAGAGAGCATTTTTCCCCAATTGAAGGAGGAACCTTCTGCTACCCGGTAGATGAGAGGTACCCACTGGACGTAAAAATGTGCGGTATCCTCCCATCCAAAAAGCCGACAAGCCATCATCGCTATATACAAAAAATTGGGCTCCAACGAAGAAATCGAATACACACCCTTGTCGTTCACTCTAAATGTCGCTGAACGCGACACCCAATCTTTTATCAGGCCTGGCATGGTTCTGTCAAATTCTTCGCACTCTTTCTTTTTGAAGTCCGCCAGGAATTCTTTGCCATATGTATATTCAAAAGCTGTTGAGAGCTTATACATAGACTGGATATGCTTGGGCCTAAAAGTCCCAATCGTGGCCCGTCGATCACTTACGATAGTTCTAGAAGGCAGGTCGACGTGATCCAATGCCCATCGGATCATGTCGTAGTATGGGAGCAACCGAGGTCTGGTTGCGACCAGGTGCATCCCCGACTAAACAATTGTCTTGTACTTAGTATTCAGGTCGTCCTTCACAACATCAAGGTTATAGTCATCGGAGTCTGAACAGTCTACCAGCTCAGATTGTAGAACGTCTGAAATAGACGACCAGGTGGATACTGAGCCGCTAGTCCAAGGCGAAGTATCAGAGACATTGTCCGACCCCTGTGTCGCAACCTTGACATTTGTTTTCGCTGCTCTCCTTGGCGCCATAGTTGAAGCTTGTTTCTTTGCTCTTCTGCAATATACCTATGAATACATGCGGAAATGAGTAACCTCGGGGAAAGGCGAGATCTATGCGTTAATAGGGAATATTTAAAAAATAAAACGAAATCACGTATATATTTGAAAATACTGATTGTTTGAATTAAGTCTGTCCCATCGTAAATAAAACCAAATTTATTATAAAAATCCGATCCTATTCATTGGTAGATTTACCGTAACACTCCATTAATGTCATTAATGTTCGAGGGCTTGAAAGGCCATCGAGTTATGGAGAGTAAGCAAGTGCCTTGTGAAATGTGCCAACCTTGAAGCGTAGGACGTGTTTCGTTTAACTTTAGAAAATCAAATCTTATGGACTTAAATCCTTTCCTCGCCTTTCGCCATATCCTGAATTTCCCTTTAACATTCTGACTTAACAACTCGCGAGATTGTCAGTGCCGATTTAGCATTTATTAACAATAACCGTGATTTGACGCATCCTTAATCATATAATTAACTTTAATCGTCATATCGCGACTTGGGAATTCGAGGACAGATTTTTGGGAAAATGATATGCCGAGTCGAGATATCGCGATGAAGCGATGATTAAGGTTCAAATTTAAGAGAAGGAAATCTTAGATTAAGCGGCTAATTAACCTTGCCATAATCATGTCGCAACTTCTTGAATCGGGGTTTTAGACACTTTGACTTCATGAAAAGAAGCGCCGAGTGGCGATGTGCCGAGAACCAAAACTAACCAGGGTTGGTCTTTTACCTTTAGTCTTCGACCAAGGTTTTCACGAAAGTTATCGTATTCTCGGCCATCGGGGCTGTAAGAACAAAAAGTTGGGCTCGACAAATGCCGAGGTGCGAAATCCGACGACCTCTAATCAAGGGTTAAAGGTTTTACCACGGTCCATGCTTCGGGTGAAAAATTGAAAAATGAGTTCGCAGACTCGCGACTCGAGAATTCAAAATAAAAAATTTACAGTGTCCTACTTGCGATACCCCGAAACAAAACCAAAAGAGAAAACATACTTGTGGAAAATGGGTCTTTTTCGAGATTGAAAGAGCATTGCTATTCAGGTGACCAGATTTACAGAGTTTTATGATTTTGGAAGGAGAAGAAAAACAACTTTAGATCTCAAGCATAAAAAATTGGAAACTGTGCGAGGTGAAATTACAAGGGAAAATCCAACATAGGCTCCAACGAGGGATCCCGCTTCCTTGTGAGGTGGGAAGAACAGTAGACCAGTTGCCAAAATTGGGTAAATGGAGTCATAGGCTAAAAATCAACAGAAAAATCGAAGAAAAAGGTAGAAAAAGGGGAAAAAGCTTTCGCTTGGTAACCTAGAAACTTTTTCGAACTCGGATACTCTTTCCAAACACAGCTAAAGTCCCCTTTGCAATTTTCCCTTTTTCACTACTAAGTTTGGGGAACGCTTCAAGACAGTCGTAACAGTCCTAGGATTTTCAACAGATCTTGTGATTCTCAACTTGCATCAAAAGAACATTCTCAATGTTGGTATCAATTCTCAAACTAAATTCTGAGTATTTGTAGGAGTCCGCTACCTCCAAAGATGAAGTAATATGGAGAGAATTTGCAGTTTCCTGCAAACAGTCCCATTTTCAAGTTTTCGGCCGAAATATTCTTTCGGCCGAAACTTAGTTTTTAACGGAATCCGTTAAAAATAAACGTTTCGGACGAAAAGTATTTCGGCCGAAATATTCTTACCGCGGGAAAATAATTCATTCAAAAAACATTGTAGACGAATTTTGACGGCACCGCTAAATTTGACGTGAAAATTTTCGGCCGAAAAATATTTCGGCCGAAACTAACATTTGTTCGGCCGAAAAATTGCCGCTAGAAATTTTGGAGACCCGATTGTCACGAAAGTGTTACCCAGCTTCATGATTTTACCCAATGATTTTATATAATGTAAAATAGGGAAGACCCATCGGTATTTGGGGAAATGATCAGGCTTTCAGAAAGTGTTGATTACCAGAGTTGATTGATGTTTATGTATAACAGCCTTACAAATCTCTCAGACATTGCTTCACTGCCAGCGAGCCTGTTCAGTACCCCAGTGAAGTTGTCTGATCCCTTTTACTGAATTTCTTTTCACCACTTCGGAAAATATTTATGCGTTTAAACGCTAAGACGAGGGCAATCATTTCTGAATTTCCTTTCATCGTCTTAATGGACTAGGTGGGGGAAATCATTTCTGAATTTCCTTTCACCACCTGTCTCAGTATTTTACTTTTTAAAACACGAAGATGGGAGCAATCAGTTTATACCAGGGCTGAGATCTGTGTAATATTTTTTATCAGAGGTCTGTCAACTTATTTTGACTATTCAGTATCAACCTTCCTTTAACCCTCACAAGACCTTTAGTTCTTAGGGAGACAGGGGAGAATAATAAAATTTAAAGAAACATCCTGTTCAAGCAAGCTTTGATTTCTCGGACGCTATTGAAAAACCTAGGAAAGTCAGGATCGCTATAGGTGTTCCTTAGTTTAGCAGAGGATCAAGTAGTTGTGAAGACCAACTTTCTTATTAAGATCTGCTTCAGAATCCCTGGGGTTTGAAACGAAAAACCATTTATCCCTTCCCAAAGGCTCGGGAAGACAGTGACTCGCTAAGGTTAGGCCCCAAAATAAACAGAAAACAAGGCAGCAATCAAATGGCTTAATATCAAAAAGGTCACAACAGTCTTGGACTAATCTTCGAATGCATTTGGGAACGAAAATTACGACTGACTGCATTTTGGGTTTAATATATCATTCAAATTTATTACGAAGATCATTAAGGCAAAAATAGCCTTGTAATCTAATCTTTTATATTGCAGTTTGAATAATATTACCTCAGATTGCTAAAATAGCCTTTTAAGAACTATGTATCAGGGAAACTTACCTCTGTCTTTTCAATTCCCTCGTGGACTATGAATTATCCTATGTATCACCTATTTTTTTTGTTGTTGTTGTTCTATTCCTCACACCGGCTTGCACATTATTGCTTTCTGCTTGCTTCGTCTGAGGTTGGAATCTTGCAAAAACAAATATAAATCTGATTAGGAAATGTGGTGAAAATTTTAAGGACGAAAACCAAAAATTGAAAACAATAAAAGCTCGAGCAAAAACATAAATATGTACAAAAATTGATAATAAAATTCATTTATTTACAAATATATATATATATGATTTCTTATTTTTTTATTCTATTTTGTTTCCTTTTTCATCCGATGATTGTCATGTCATATAGTGTTTTAGATATCACCCATTGACCGGGGCACTGAGAACTTCTCCATTGATATTCTCCAAAAGAAAGGAATTTTTTCCTTCGGGAGCCGAGACTCTGAATGGTCCATACCAAAGGTGGTCAAATTTACCATGCTTCGCGGCTTCTTCTCTTCTGGCATCCCATCTTAACACTAAATCACCTGGGAGGAATTCTCTGTCTTTTGCTTTAAGATCGAACAATGCTTTCGTATCGTCCTGATATTTTTGTGTTTTCTCATCAACCTCCACTCTGAGCTATTGAACCTCAATCAACTGGTTAATTCTTCTGGTCACATGATTGGGCTCTTCGTTTTGATCCTGCCATAATTTCATTACTGGCAATGCCAAGTTTATAGGTAGAACCGCCTCGGTCCCATATACCATTTGGAACGGCGAAATGCCGATAGATCTTTTAGTGCTGATGCGGTTTGCCCATAATGCGTGCTTCAAATGTACATGCCAAGACCTCTTATTTTCGTTCAGTACCTTTTTTATCACATTTACCAGACTCTTATTAGATGATTCAACCAGCCCATTTCCCTGAGGGTAATATGCAGTGGAATGACCGAGAACGATACTGTACTTCTGGCAGAAGTCGATCATAGCCATGGATTTGAAGGCCTGGGCGTTGTCAGTGACAATCTTTCGGGGACACCCGAATCTTGACAATATGTTATTTTCTAAGAAATCAATCACTACTGAGTCTGTTGCCCTTTTAGTTGGAATCACTTCCAACCATTTTGTAAAGTAGTCTGTGGCTGTTAAGATCCACTTATGCTGAGCACTGGAATGGGGATTGATTTCCCCTATGAAGTCTAATCCCCATTGTTGAAATGGGGCTTCGGTTTTGACTGGAACGAGTGGTAATGCAGGGAGTTTCTGCTTACCAGCGAATATTTGACATGAGTAATAGGCACGTACTTTGGCACTGATGTCGGAAAATAGTTTGGGCCAATAGTATCCGGCTCTTAGGATCTTATAGGCTATGGCTCTCCACGCATGATGTCCTCCACATATTCCTTCATGAAATTCTTCCATAACTTGTGGAGTTTCTGACTCAACCAGAAAAACTAGTAAAAACCCAAGTGGATCTTTCCAGTATAGTTGACCTTCGGAGATGCAATACTTTACAGCATGGAGTTTCAACGTTCTGCATTTGGCTGGTGTTAGTCGATCTAGAAATTTTAGGTTTAACAAATAGTAAACTACATCTTTATACCATCCTGACGACATGAATTTTTCTTCAATTCTAATTGGAAGTGTCTGGTCATTCGGCTCTTGCAAATGTATGTCTCTGTCTTCATCTTGTAGGCAATTTATGTCAAGAGCTCTAAAGTTCGACTCAGCTAAAAGTTTGGCCAGACCTTGCCCCTTTATAAGCTTAGTAGGCTTGACCTCCAGATCAAATTCTTGTATTTTGGCAAGCCAGTGTCCTCGCTTTCCATCGCTATCTGGCTGTACCAATATATCTTTGACAGCACTGGTTGGCTCGTAAGCGATAATTTTTTAGTGCAGGACATAGGTTCTGAATGCTTTGAGAGCTTTCACCATTGCGTACGCCTGTTTTTCAAATATATCGTATTTTAATTCGACGTCTCTAAGGCTCTTGCTAAAAAATGCGATTGGGTGTTCAAAACCTTCATCATCTTTTTGAAGCAACACGACGACGATAGTATGTTCGGAAGCGAACGAGAAGATGAGAAAATCCTTCAAGTAATCAGGGCTTGATAACACAGGTGCTTCGCTGATGAATTTTTTGATATGTTCGAACGACGCTTTAGCCTCTGTCGTCCACTTTACTTTGCTATCCTTTTTCAACATTCCTGTGATCAATTTGACAATTTCAGCAAAATTTGGTACAAACCGTCGTAAAAAATTTATTGTTCCTAAGAAAGATTGAATTTATTTCACATTTCTAGGAATATTGATGGTTTGTATCACTTCAACCCTCTTAGGATCGATCTTGATTCCATATTTAAATACGATATGTCCCAGAAGCTTACCTTCCTGCATTGCGAAATGAGATTTCTTTGGGTTCAAAGACAAACCATACCTGTGGCATTTTTCGAAAGTTTGTTTCAAGTGGATCAAATGTTCTTCGTCGGTTTTAGAAAAGACCGTCAAATCATCAAGGTAGATTACTACAAACTTATCTCTTTCTCCAATGAAAGCGATATCCATGGCGCGCTGGAAGGTAGCCCCTGCATTCATTAAACCAAAAGGCATTTTATCATACATGAATGTGCCCCATGGTGTAGTGAAGGCAGTTTTTTGTTTGTCTTGCTCGCTCATGGCGATTTGGTTGTACCCAGAAAACCCATCTATCATAGACATTCGATTTTCCCCAACTACTTTTTCTAGGACGTGGTCCATTTTAGGAAGTGGATAGTTATCTTTAAGAGAGGACCTGTTCAAGTTCCGGAAATCTACACACAGTCTGATTTCTCTGCTTTTCTTTCTGACAGTGACCAAATTTGCTATCCAGTCTGAGTATCTTAGAGGTACAATTATTTTTGCATCTAAAAGCTTCCTAACCTCCTTTTCAATAACAGGCAACAAGATGGGGTTAAACTGCCTAAGCTTTTTCCTAAAAGGCTTAACTCCGAGCTTCAAGGGTATTTTTTGCTCAATTATAGAAGTATCGTATGTTCGAAGCTCATCATAGGACCAGGCGAAAACATCTTTGTACTATCTGAGTAGATCTCTGTACTGGTCCTTTACCTTAAGAGGGAGGAATTTAGATATCTTTACTATCCTGGAATCTTTTTCGGTTCCTATGTTGCAATCCTCCACTTCTTCTGGTTGGGGTTGTAAAGTGGACTTCACAGGTATGTCGTTCTGATCAAAAAGTCTTTCCAAAGGAATTAAGCCTTTCGGAATCTGGTTATTTTTAAGGACCAACACACGATGATCCACTATCTTTTCTCGGAAGGTTTCAGGATTTTCTTCTTCTTGCATAATCCACCTTGGGTCATTTTGGTTTTCTTGGTCTGGATGGGTTTAAGAGAATTCACCTATTGCTATAAGAAATTTCTGAATCTGTTCGTCGTCTTCAAAGACCTGCCAGTGTCGGACGTTGTCTGGTATGGAGGGTTTATACCTGATTTCAATATGATATTTCAACTTAACATTTGTGGGAGGGGAAAAGGTCGAGGCTGCTTTAGCCAATGCGCCAGCATGTAGATTTTCTGTGCGAGGAATAAAATGGACTTTTATAGATAAGAAATTTTTTTCCATTAAATCCCAAACGCAATTTTTGTATGTTCTCAATCTGGGATGTTTGGCTAGGTACTGTCGGTTTACTTGTTTCACTATCAATTCAGCATCACCGTAAACCTCCAAAATTTTTATGTTTAACTTCTTTGTAGCCTCTAAACCTAAGAATAATGCTTCATACTCACACACGTTATTGGTGTAATCTATGTCCCACTGTAAGCGATATGAGAAAGGAACGGTAAACTTACCTTCAAGGGCTGCCAAAAGTACACCTGCACCGACCCCTTCAGAAGATGAAGCACCATCGAAGTACATCTTCTAGAGACCACTTTTGCATAGTTCTTCAGTCAAGGGGCTAAGCTCTTCCTGCTTCATATCAAGTTCTTCTAGACATCTATCTGAACCATCGTCAAATGATAATATGCAATTCCCCAGATATTGGTCTGCAACGTAAATGGGAAAGTTATTTGGGTTCTGAGGATCGCTGACAGTGTATGCTAGTCTTGTTTCTCGGTACAAACGGGTAAACTGACCACTGAAGATTGGGATTGTGGCATATGACATGTCCATTTGTAGAGAAACCCCCAACTTGGCTCCCCATGATCTTGATAATAACATACCATATTTAGGGGGAATATCTGCAATCACTACATCCATCAGGATACTCTTGACTGGGACCTAAGCTAGGGTAACTACCAGATCTTTTATCATTCCCATACATTTAACCTTTCTTGAGTCAAACGAGTATAGGTATCCATAGGGTCTAGTGATCTGGAGTCCCAGCCTCTCCATTATAGTTTTGGGCATAACATTATGTGAAGCCCCGTAGTCTAACATGCAGTTATGCAGTAACTGGTCATGCATATTCAGGGTGATGTAAAAAGGAGCGACGTTATCTTTGAATCCCTCAAAATGAGGACCAAAAGTGATGTTAGGTCTGTCATCTTCCAGGTTGATAACATCAGAGTGACTTTCTGGCTCAAAAACACCCATCACCTTGGCAATTTGCTTCCGATAGGTGGGGTTCTTTCCTAGTTCTACCAAAGGAATTGGTATCTTAATTTTATTTAATTCGTTCTCAAAATTGTAAGACATATTGGCCTTGTCCATTTCTTTGGTCAAGAGTTCCGAGCCTTTTTCTTCTGAATTGTTTGTTTGGATCGCTTTATCACTCGTGACCTTAGTCGAAGATGTAACTTTATCTATAGGTCTTGTTTCTTGAGTCTTTGTCACCTTGACTTTATCGCTAGGTAATAGTGTGTCTTCCAAAGGAGGTTCACGAGGTCGCCCCCTCTGCAGGATTTTCTTAGGCTGGTCATTCGGGGTGGGCTTATTTTTAGATCTGAGATTGTATCTGGGTTGAACGTCAGCCGCTATTATTTCTGTTTCTGGTTGAGATATACACAGATCAGTGGGATCACCTTCTTCTTCTTCATTAGACTGTTGAGGAGTATTCAAAGATTTCTCATAGTCTTCCTTGGTCAGAAATGGCTGCAAACATTCATCTCCGAAACATGCAACTTCATCTTCCAAATCTCCGAAATCTTGGAGGTCACCTGCTCCTATAAAATTTTCGTTTTTTAATGGAGCTTGAATTTTTTGATCTTCATTCTTTATTTGCCTCTGTTGATTTTGGGGATTTGGGTTTCTCCTGAAGTCCCTTTTGTTAGAAGAATCAGCTTTAGCCTGATCCAACTCCATTCTAGAGATTTTGTTAGACAGATCTTTAATTATTCTGGCCATATCATCCACTATGTCGTCAGTGTATTTATTTGACCCGTAAGGACCTGCTGGTTCCCTATAGCGTCTATTGTCACGGTTGACTGTCTCAACTTTAGTCTTTAGCTTACCCGAAGCCATCATATTAGATTCAATTTTAAAAGCATCATCTTGCATTCTATTCAGTGTAGCTCCTCTTCTTTCTCGCAAAAGTAATGCAAAATCAGGTTTGAAAGCTCCTGCAAAGGTCACTTTGACGGAAGGTTCGGAGGGTTTAACGGCGGCTGGAATTTTATTATAGAGTTTGTTAAATCTTAGAATAAATTCCATAACGGTTTCTGAATTTTTTTTCTTTAGGGATCCAAACTCAGTAAGGTAATACAAGTGATCCTTTCGCTCTCCCCATTGTCCGAGGAAAGCATTTTCCAAGGCATCATATGTCCGAATAGAAGCTGCAGGAAGACTCCGAAACCAAGTTCGGACATGTCCTTCGAAGGTCTAGAAAAGTAGTCTGGAATAAACATCCTCATGCTCGATACCACAGATGTCTGGGAATTGGTCAAAAAAGTTTATATGCTCAGTTGTGGTTAGATCTCCCTCTCCAGTAAACTTAGGAAGATTTTTTATGTAGTTGTTAGGTAAATCATGGAAGGGAACAGGTAAAACTAAGGGAGCATATCTTGCCGCTACTTTTGTGAATACTCCGGGAGGAGGGACATTCTGTCGTCCTCCACCTACTCCTCCGACGCTTGCCATTGATTTGGGAGTGGAAAAAGAGGGTGTAACACACTCTTTTGAATCAGGTGAAACTGGGAAGTTCTGTTGAAGAAAGGTTGGTATGTCAAATGACAATGATCTTTCCAAAGGATCCTTTCCCTTGTTTATAGATGGGAAAGTTTGATGTGGCTCACTCCTAAATTCCAAGTAATTTATCTCCAGATCTTGGATATCAAATGGAGGGCTGAAGGAAGTAGGAGGTTCTGAAGGGCACTTAGTCTTTAAAAGTGGGTTCTCGGGTTTTTTGACTGAAGCGGTTGCCTCGACTGAGCCTCTCGCTTTTCAAATTTTCTTAGGATTATTAACGAGTGTAATCAACTTACCATCTGGGTTCTGTCTGGTATTTCTCCTACCAGACACTAGTTTGTGTTTCAGTGGAGTCACCAAGTGAAATATTTAAACAAGCCTTAAAACGGTGTGCACTCTATGTTCACTATCAAAGAGTAACACTATCAATGAAATTGTTTGTCGTTTTCCCAGGGAAAAGATATCGTAACTTCGCTCCCCGGCAACGGCGCCAGAAAGATGTTGTTCCTGAGTCTGTACTTAAGGCTTTAAAGTACAGTGTCAAGGCATCCGAAAGTATGATAAAGGTTGATAAAATATTTCACTAACCATTGGTATAGGAAACTAGTGAGGATTTCTACGTTCTCGCTGTCTGGCTTCCAACTGTTCCTGTGTAGTAATATCTCGTTCAATGGCTGCCCATGATTGTTCCAATTCCTCCTGGGTATTCGCGGTTTTAAGGATTGTGTCAAAGAGATTTAGAGAGATATGTGTTTGATTAGATAATCCGGGTTGAATGTTAGGTTGAGTTGCTGCAGGGATAGTCATCGGGAAACGGCTACAGTATAGAAATGGTTTTTTATATAAAGAAAGTTTATTTGCTGTTTCAATTCGGACGAAACAAAGAGAAACTTTTACATGAAAAAACGAAATAAAAATGAAAATTTAAGGCCCTTTCCTGTAACTGTATTGTTTTGATAAAAAATAACGGGAGATGGGAGAAAACATTTAGCTGTAGATGACGCGAAATTCCTATTAGTGGGAAACTCACGTATATACAGAAGAAGAAATTGACATAAACATAATCGAAAACATAAAATTCTGTAAGTGTAAATTGGTCTTACACCTGCTGATAGCTGGTGCAGAGGAAAGACAAGAGACAATTACAGAAAAAGATGCAAACCGTTCACCATAGTAGTGGTCGTACTAAATTACAGTGATGCACATCAATTATGTAGAGAAAAATGAAAAGAAACAAAGAACATGACGAAACAAACTTGCAATAGAGTCGTGACAAAATCGGAAATCTTCAAATTGCTTGTATTAATTCCTTTCATGAAAAAACTCTCTTACAGTTAGTCCCAAAAAATCCAGCCTTTATCTCTTCTTTTTGTGATCTATTTATACAAGATCGACCTCTTGGTTCGGAAGAGCAAAATTATTCCATCTGTCCGAATCTATTTTTCAAAAAGGTGCCAGGTGTTTGTTTTTGCTTAGATTTAATAGATATGATACATTTGTCTCAAACATGAAATACAAGCTGTGAAGGTTTTTCATTGACAGCTGGGGGGAGCGATATGACTCTGTTTCACCCATTCTCTCTTCAAGAAGTGCTAGGTGCATGTCCTCGCATGGATTCAGTGTACATGATACACTTGTCCACAAACTGGGTCACAAGCTGTGAAGGCTTGGCCTGACAACGGGCTTCGGCGAGATAGCATTCTCGGGCCAACTGTGGAAGTCTATCATTTATTTGTATATCAACGAGTTCAAGGGCTCCAAGTTGTTCACTAGGATGAATCAAATGTTTTTAGATTTGAGCTGGGTCTACCCTGTCCATCTTGGAGATTTCGGCTGAATTTCTGTCATTCTCCTCCTTTATGTCGAGAGAAATCCGATCTATATTTATCTGCCTTAGCGCCTCTGCGTCACCTCCAATTTCTATCCCTAACTGCTCACCATTTATATTATTGATGGCCTCTTCTAACGAATTTGCCACTTTTTGAGCCTGCTCTTTGCTTAAAGTAATATCCTGTTCCCAATTCTTTAACAAGATATTACCCCTGGTTTGTTCGGCAATGGTGAGCCCGGGAGGCCCTGAAAACCTGTTGTTGGTCGCTATCACTGCTTCTTGGAAAGTGACCCGGGAAGCTTCTGCACTCCTTTCTTTGTTAATCAGATTCTCAGAGATTCGCTGTATTAACAAGCAGTTTTCTCGAATCTCCCCTACTTTGTTTAATAGGCTCTGTTGAGCAGAGGAGTCCTGCTCCTAATATCAGTTGCGCGAGATTTAATGATCTCGATGTCAACTGCCTTGCTTTCTGCGACCTCCAACTGAGTCTGCAGCTGTGTAATTGTATCCCTCTACTGGCTCGATTGTACCCGACCATCTCGGATTGTAGAATTAGCTTGTTCCAGCTTGGTCTTGAGGACTTCAATTTCTTTCTTGTCGGCCAATCGGGCCAATTCGATTTCTCTGCTCGCTTGACTTTTAGCGCTTTCTGCTGCTGAAGTCACCCCAGCCTCAAGAGTCTTAATCAGGTGATTTTTAGCTTTGAGCTGCTTCTTCAACATTTCGACCGAGAATTGATTTTCTGTTGCATACGCTCCCAGCGTTCCTGCAATTTCAGTGGCAAATTCATATTTCTTCTTATTCATCCCATCGGCCATCACTTTGAATCTTTTAACAGTGGACTCTCCCTCCTGATAAAATTCTCGCTTCACCATGGATTTCCTCTTTTTGTTAAAGAAGAATTCATTAGGAGGGAGCTCCTCTACCCTTATAGGTCTCAGTTCTTCACCAAATATGCATCCCTCGCTAACGCTTCCCTGTGCCGACTGCAAGGGTGTGACAGAGGTGATGGTTTTCCCGATCTACTTCGCACCCTTGCCTGGTGTGTTGAGTGGATCTCACTCTTTCTGGGGGTTAGAGGCCTTCGTCCCTACTTCTGGAGTCTGAGTTTCTGGTGGGTATGTGTCTTTTATCTCCACCTCCGGACTATGCTCCTTGGGAGGATCAGTGGTCTCTTTTTCTGTTCCAGGATTTTCCTCCCGCTTAGGACTCTTTTCCTTTTCTGGATTCTTCTCCTGCTCAGGACTCTTCTCCTTTTCTGGATTCTTCTCTTGTTGTTTCTCGGGGTTAGAGGTTTTTCCTCCAGAACTTTCAGCCTATTTTTCTTTCCCCTTGGAAAGTCCCAAACCTCCCAGCACCACGGGGAGACATCATTTCCTGTGCTCCTGGAATTTTAAAACTGAGGTCCTGTCTTCAGGTGCTAGGGATCCGATTTGAAATTGCACCTCCGAATAGGACTTCACCCCTCGGAAAACATTATCCGAGGGCGAGCATTCATGTTTGAAGCTCTTTAACCCACAATTCCCCAAATGAGTGCTTACAACTCCCTGGGGATCATGCTTTTTGTACTCTATGGAGACTAGGCTCAAGTCTTCAAAGGCTGCAGCTTCAGCCTTAGCATGTCCAAAATCTAATAATGAATATGAATTTAGTCGAATAGGAAAAGATGGCCATACCTTCTTGGCTGACGCTTTGAGCTCTTTTCTCACTCCGCCGATTACTGTTTGCCGAGCGATCTCGCGACAAGCCAGCTTGTCGGGAATGAACAGCGGTAGTGCCGAAGGGGGGAAAACAGTTATGAACACTCTAAAATAGGAGAATTTCTCCTCCACATACCAGACCGCGATACAAATTAGATTCGTAGCAATGCTATCCGAGATGCGGGGTGGTGAAAGACCAAAAATGATGATGTGCAGGGGCACCATCACCCAGTTAAAAATCTCATAAATAAACTTATTCGTGTTATTTTCCCATAGCTTATCATGGTACTCATGAACAGTCTTCTCATGGGCTAGATTCCAAGCCCAATTCATTAAAGGAAAAGGCGTTGAGGAACATATTGAATCCATGAGATACGCGGACATGAAGAATCCAGATGGTTTTCTGGATGCTTTTTGCTCCCGGTACTCAGTGATCCTGTTGAAAAAACTATCGGAGAGCATTTTTTCCTAATTGAAGGAGGAACCTTCTGCTACCCGGTAGATGAGAGGTACCCACTGGACGTAAAAATGTGCGGTATCCTCCCATCCGAAAATCCGACAAGCCATCATCGCTATATACAAAAAATTGGGCTCCAACGAAGAAATCGAATACACACCCTTGTCGTTCACTCTGAATGTCACTGAAAGCGACACCCAATCTTTTATCAGGCCTGGCATGGTTCTGTCAAATTCTTCACACTCTTTCTTTTTGAAGTCCGCCAGGAATTCTTTGCCATATGTATATTCAAAAGCTGCTGGGAGCTTATACATAGACTGGATATGCTTGGGCCTAAAAGTCCCAATCGTGGCCCGTCGATCACTTACGATAGTTCTGGAAGGCAGGTCGACGTGATCCAATGCCCATCGGATCATGTCGTAGTATGGGAGCAACCGAGGTCTGGTCGCGACCAGGTGCATCCCCGACTGAACAATTGTCTTGTACTTAGTATTCAGGTCGTCCTTCACAACATCAAGGTTATAGTCATCGGAGTCTGAACAGTCTACCAGCTCAGATTGTAGAACATCTGAAATAGACGACCAGGTGGATACTGAGCCGCTAGTCCGAGGCGAAGTATCAGAGACGTTGTCCGACCCCTGTGCCGCAACCTCGACATTTGTTTTCGCTACTCTCCTTGGCGCCATAGCTGAAGCTTGTTTCTTTTCTCTTCTGCAATATACCTGTGAATACCTGCGGAAATGAGTATCCTCGGGGAAAGGCGAGCTCTATGCGTTAATAGGGAATATTTAAAAAATAAAACGAAATCACGTATATATTTGAAAATACTGTTTGTTTGAATTAAGTCTGTCCCATTGTAAATAAAACCAAATTTATTATAAAAATCCGATCCTATTCATTGGTAGATTTACCCTAACTCTCCATTAATGTCATTAATGTTCAACGGCTTGACAGGCCATCAAGTTATGGAGAGTAAGCAAGTGACTTGTGAAATGTGCCAACCTTGAAGCGCGGGACGTATTTCGTTTAACTTTAGAAAATCAAATCTTATGGACTTAAATCCTTTCCTCGCCTTTCGCCGTATCGTGAATTTCCCTTTAACATTCCGACTTAACAACTCACGAGATTGCGAGTGCCAATTTAGCATTTATTAAAAATAACCATGATTTGACACATCCTTAATCATATAATTAACTTTAATCATCATATCGCGACTCGGGAATTCAAGGACAGATTTTTGGGAAAATGATATGCCGAGTCGCGATATCATGATGAAGCGATAATTAAGGTTCAAATTTAAGAGAAGGAAATCTTAGATTAAGCGGCTAATTAACCTTGCCATAATCATGCCGCAACTTCATGAATCGGGGTTTTAGACACTTTGACTTCATGAAAAGAAGCGTCGAGTGGCGATGTGCCGAGAACCAAAACTAACCAGGGTTGGTCTTTTACCTTTAGTCTTCGACCAAGGTTTTCGCGAAAGTTATCGTATTCTCGGCCATCGGGGCTGTAAGAACAAAAAGTTTGGCTCGACAAATGCCGAGGTGCGAAATCCGATGACGTCTAATCAAGGGTTAAAGGTTTTACCACGGTCCATGCTTCGGGTGAAAAATTGAAAAATGAGTTCGCAGACTTGCGACTCGGGAATTCGAAATCAAAAGTTTACAGTGTCCTACTTGCGATACCCCGAAACGAAATCAAAAGAGAAAACATACTTGTGATAAATGGGTCTTTTTCGAGATTGAAAGAGCATTTCTATTCAGGTGACCAAATTTATAGATTTTTATGATTTCGGAAGGAGAAGAAAAACAACTTTAGATCTCAAGCATCAAAAATTGGAAACTGCGCGAGGTGAAATTACAAGGGCGGCTCCAACAGGGCCAATTTATGAAACCATGCATCGAGAGAGGATGGATAATTTGGTCACCTAGTCCATGCCTAAACAATCTTGCAACATCTCACAAAACTCAAAATTGTTTCTTCGTTAGTCTTTTATGCCCTGAGCGGGAATTGGCCAAGAGTCCCCAAAATGGTTTGGGATGCAATTTGCAACTGGGCATAAAAAGAAAACTGAGACTCAAATTGAGGAACCATCGACTCTAATGGATTCTTGGGATAGTATTTTAGCTATAGAACCCATCACTCTCGGTTCCAACCCCTCGAAAGTTATTTTTTTCATTGATTTCGATAATTAGTGCTTTGCTTAGTAAGAAGCAATGCAACATTTGGATTTAGGGGTCCAATTTATGAAACCTTTCCTCGGGAGAGGATGGACAATGTGGTCACCTATTACATGCCTAAACAAGCATGAAAAATCTCGGGGAGCTCAAAAATGTTGCTTTGTTAGGCTTTTATGCCCCGAGGAGGAATTGCCAAGAGTCCCCGAAATGGTTTGGGATACAACTTGCAACTGGGCATAAAACAAAAAACTGAGACTCGGATTGAGGAATTGTCAAATCCGATGGATTTTTGGGATAGGATATCAGCTAGAGAACCCCTCAGTCCCAATTACAATCCCTCAGAAGTAGTGGACAATTCTGATGTGGACAATTTTGCATGGAGGAATTTCTCCTGGACCTCTTCATGAAAGATTGTGAATCTATGATGGATGTACAAATATGTGAGATGTGGGTTTATGATAATATTTTGAATTTTCCAATAACATTCTCCATTGAACTTTTGTAAACTATTCTATTTGGTGTTTGTTGCACTAAGTGTAAAGAACAATGTTGGAGAATTATAAGACATAATTTAGGTATGAGCTATTTGTTACCTCTTTATTACCATTTATTTTAATTGTATCCATATTTTGTATTTATCAAATGAGGAATTAACCTGAAAATGATGCCATTAGACACAAACTCAATCCTAAGGGCAACTAAGGAGAAAAAAAAACACACGTTAATTAATCTAGGAGTCAAGCATGCAAACAAACCTTCTCACAAAGTAGCGCTAGTTGGTGATGGAATCCAACATCATAGAATCAATGCGAGAAGGGGATGAGTTTTAGAGGGTGGGAAATTTATGTTGAAAACCTACTTAACAAACTAATGCCCTGGTGCAAGTTACCTCACCGAGCAGTGGCAAACCCTCCAAGAAGTTCGAGTGAGTCTAGCCAACGTCGATCCTAGGTACAACACCACCTTCCTTGTGTTGTCACCTTGTGTAGGAAGTCTAAAATATTATGGCCTCTATGGTACCACCTACTATACCAAATTAGAGGGGGGACAGTCGACAATCTACACCAGGACCAACAAAGCAAGGTTGATTACTCTGAGGGCCCCAATGAGACCTCCTAATTGACACTTGTGTTAGAAGGGATTCCCAAAGTCATTGATATAGCAACTGGATTTCACTCCCTAACTCAAGGATTTATGTTTGTTTAGAAGCTTTGGAAATTTAATCTCACAATCCTATTCCAAATCTCTACACCTAAGCTAATATGGGTTTGAAGAGCCCTAGAAAAGTTTCTAGATAAATTTTAATTAGCGCTTGATTTTAGGTTGTTGTTACTCATTGGAGTGGTCCTGAAACTGATGGTGTTTTGACTCGACTCTTTAAACCGTGCAAGAGGAAAATGAAATGCAAGAAATTCAACTTCGATGAAAACCAGCTATGGGAAGGGGCAAGAGGTTTTTAGCAAATAAATAATTTCTTGATAGATTACTATGTGTGCAATACTGCAAAATGACCCAAATTTTAAAAATACTATGCAAATGTCATAGTTCACTTAGTACACCTATACAACATTGAATCAAATGTCATCATTTCTAACATAGTAAACTTTTATGATTATAAAGACCACCATACACATCTTGAATACTCATAAGGATCACGGGGACTTCACCTTGTTGACCAAGAAATTATCACGTAATTCATTCATAAAGGGGGGTTTTTAATTATGAACCCACATGTTGTGAATATATGTTGTGAACACAACATACATCCCACATTTTCATGCAACTCCATCCATTCCTACATTATGCATCATCCAACTTCCATTGCTTGAAGAGGTGGAAGAACTAGAAGGGGATGAAGCTTATAGACCAAAATACTCCCAATGGGGATGTGGGGTTCAATCCTAAATGGACCAATAATAAAGAAGGTTCGCTTTAATGTTTTTTTTTTTTATTTATGTTCAATTTTAGTGCTCTAAGCTACAATTTTACAGGGTTTAAGGCCTTCAACAAAACCTCCTTTTCAAGTTTGGCCAAAGTCCTATTATTTTTCCTTAGAAAGTTTTATGCATGAAGAGCTAAGAATGTAGTGAAGGGAAGTTCATATCTTTGCACTTTGCACTTTGCATCTACAATCAAAAGGATAAGAAAAAAGGGTGTAATGATCTCAAAAATTATCCCAACGACCTCATATAAGTGGGATGACCTCCATCAAGTGTACAAGGAGCTTCCTCAACATCCTCGAAAGGAACAAGGCTCAATCCAAGTCATATACATGCTAGGTACATCGTCTCAAGTAAGGTACAAGTGACCCAACATAAGTATCAATCTGGGGGCATGTACACAATTCCAATACAATATAAGAAGTGATTCATGTCAAATGTAAATTCCATTAGTTGGATCACATTAAGCATCATCTTCAAAACTCAAAATAATTCATAGAATCTATATAATTTTTCAATTTTAGGTATGGGAGGGTTATCATTTGCCCCTATTACATGTGCAAATACCTAGGGAAAGCAAGGAGACTAGATTTGTCACCTCTCTTGGTGCTTACAAATAGCACAATCATCATGGTGTTAACGTTGACCTTGATATCAACAAGAGTGGCTTGAACTGGTAGGGGTACGAGTCTTCTTGCTCTTGGTGTGGGTGCACCATCCTATAAGTATCCTTTATTTGTGCTTGATTTCATTGTTTTTAATGTGTGTGGGTGATGAGTGTTCTACAAAATGGAGGCTTTGTGTGGTGGGTGGTTTGGAAAGGATCCAATAGTCTTGTATTCACTTCATAATGGGCATGTTCTAGAGATACAAGTATTTGTTGTATGATTATTTATACAAGTAAGTAGTGCCTTGTCCCATGAGAGGAATTGGGGCATTTACGCTTTTATTCTTTTATTGAAGATACATTAATTAAAGGATCTAAGAAGGAAAAAATCTTGGTCTACAATCACAATGCACTCATTTGGCTACTCGAGAAAATTCAGGGTAGAAGGAAATTCATAAAAAATTGGATCACTTCAAAAACAAAAGTGACTCATGGCACTTTTGTTTTGTCTAATCACTTTTGTTTTGTCATTTTTGAATTTTATATGCCCAACAAATTCTCTAAGATAAATATATAATATTCATTTATATTCCATAAAGATATGCCACACCAAATGGTGCTATGTGCAATAGAAACATTTGGCTAATAGGGAAATGTACAAAGAAAAACATATATCCAAACAGGGTAGTGTACTTAGAGAAAGGTCTAGATAAAGTCATCGTTCTTATGTGACTCAATCCTCCTTCAAGGTCAATGACTATTTTGGCTGAGTTTGAAGATTGTTGGAATGTAGTTGCAAGGGTTTGATCGTTGTTCCCCACACCTATAGTGTACATTGGTGGGATATCTTATTTAGAGGAAACCATTCTTTGCACAACTAAATTCTTATGAGTGTGGGTTAAGATGGTTATAGGACTAGGTTGAATATTAAACAATATAAACCACATTGTCCCTAGAATCTTGAGTTTCCTTATTATTGGATTTGGAAATATCCTTACGCCTTTTGAAACAATTCTTCTCAACATGGTTTGACTTTCCTCATATTTACAGGTCACGAAGACTGATTATAGGGCCTGATCCATACACCAGCAAAGCCGAAGGGTATGCGGTGTGTTTTGGAGCAGATGACAATGACTTGAAATATATGAACACATTACATGGACAAAATAATTATCCACTAGTTTTACCCTTGTTATGTTCCACACTTCATCTCTACTATTTCAGAAATGTTCCCCTGAGGGTTATTTATGGTATTGATTTGTGGTTTTTAAATCTTGAAAATGGAAGGAAGAAACTAGGTATATAAGAAAAATCATTAACATTTGTCTCATGAAAAGAGTAAGGCATCTATGGTCATGGAAATCTACCTTTCCTTGTGTCATTGATAGGGCTAAGGCGCTCGACCTCTTTCTCCTCTTTCCATGCCCTATTCCTCATCTATTCACGACCTCTCTCTCCTAGTTTGCCTGTGCCCTAGTATTTATCCTCTCTCTGTGACATCTTTCTCCACCTATGGTCAGTCTGCTATCACAGGGATATGATCGGTGCTCTGTGTTGTGGGGATATGGATCAACATATGGGTGCGGGGATATGCATCAACATATGGGCGGGTTTTTTTTGTAAATGTTTTATGTTTTGTTATTTATTTATTTTTTAATTTATATATTTATAATATATAAATTATATATTATATAATATATATATATATATATATATATATATATATGGCCTAAGGGTTAAGAACATGTGTTTTCTCCTAAGAGGTTACAAGTTCAAATCTAGAGGGGAGTAGGGTATGTATACCTCCATAGACTTTACGAGTCAATTCACTGGGCGAAGGGGATCCCTTGTCCCAGAAACAAGGGGGTCTCATACAACAATTTGGTGTTTATCTTGTTATTAGAGCTAAATTTGAACACGGATTCTCTTTATCTTGTTGATATTGACATCCTTTTGTATGAGATGGTCAATGACAATGGTTAGTGTGACCTAGAAGGCAGATTGAAAACATTATGGGTTAAAAAAAATGATCAATGTATTGTCATATAAACTGCATATCAATAAAAATTTAGTTGATTTACCAAAATAATGAATTTATGTATTTGCAAATTTTTTTTTATAAATATTTTTATTCACCAAATTTCATCTCATTTTTTAAATATCTCTGCCATTCATTAATATTGGTGTAGAGGATAACAATCACAAACTAAACCCAATTAACACCCAAATTTCTGTTGTTACCATTAGTAATAGGTTTGTGTGAAAAGTGACCAAACACTCTTATAATAATGAGTAAAACAACCAATCAACTAAAATTCCATTATTTCTTACTAATGACAAATCCTATTGTTGGTTGGTTTTCCAAAATCATTCTACTTCTTCGAATGGCATGAACTAGGAAAGAAAATGTTTTTTGGGACGGAAATGTGGTCTATATATTAACATAGTCAAGAGAAGTATTACAAAGGCATGTGAGAATATCACCTCAAGTGTGCTAAAGATGACCTTGAATCCTCTCCTTGGGCTCCTACTTCACTTTAGGTTCTTTAATCTAACAACATTTTTAGGATTCCTTCCATCATCATTTTGACAACTTAACTATAGGTGCCCTTGAATCCTCTCCTTGGGCTACTACTTGACTTTAGGTTCTTTTTATCTAACAACATTTTAGGTTTCCTTCCATCCTCATTTTGACAACGTAACCATAGGTGATGGAAATATAGAGATAGAAATTCAACAACACAATGATAGGGAAATGAAGACGTGGGATTGGTGCAAGTGGAAAACTTCATCCAAGGGAAGTACTAGTGGGTGAAAATGCGAAGACAAGTAACACTTTTTGGAAAGAAGCTTGTGAAGAAATGTGATATTTATTGTTTCAATCAAGAAAATACTCATTGAAATATTTTGATTGAAAGTTAAATAATCTTTTGGATAAGAGTTAAAATTCTTGGTCAAAACATTTAAAAATGTCTCAACAAAGAGTTATGATTCTCCCCGTAGATTCTTGGTCGAGAGTTATGATTCTCCCCCTAGATTCCGGTTGAAAATATTTAAAATCTCGATTGATAATATTATCAACTATTGATTGAGAGTTTTTATGTCATAAATGAGGTTGAAACAATTGATCATACCATATTTCCAACTTTCGACCAAAGAAAATACTACACTACATTGCACCATAATATAATCCCTACACTCCTTGCAAACCATGTAATGCCTTTCAAATTAGACACAATATTCTTACGACGAATTAACTATACTTATATCGATGAACTTTTTTCGTCGATAGTATAGAAAATTCATCACACAATTATTTACATTCGTCTCTCTTGCGTCGATATCAAATGATTCTTGGATTCATTTCATATTTGGTTTATCAACTTGAAATTAAAATTTGATACTTTGCAAGTTAGCTGGACCTTGAGTCAAATATAAATATGAAATTTGGAATCATTAACATATCTACTAGAACATATGAAAAACAATGTTTATGGTTTACATGATGAATTGATGATGGAAGAAAGTGGGTGTGTCAGTCAAATTTGAGTCTAGAAACCCTCCCATATCGTTAAGGAATGAAAATATTCTATCCATGTCAAATTTCAGTGCATATAGAAATTGTTTTAAAAAATTTCAACGTTGGCCCCATTCACATGAGGTCACTATTGCCGGTGTCTAGTCCTGGTACAATTTCCGTTCCTTGTTCCTTGTTATGTGTTCCTAGTTCCTTGTTCCTTGTTACACGTTCCTTGACCATGGTGTAGTCCCCAAGATCCATTATTTTTGTACAAAACATACTAATGGCATAAAATGTCCCACACGAAGACCAAATTAATATATGCTACATAAGTCTTTTGTCTTTTTTCAAGGAATATGTAACAAATCTCAATTCTAAGAAGATTCAAATAGGACCTGAGAACCTTAAGTTATTTACTTAACCATGGGTGACATAACACTATCATTCAATAGTCAAATTGTTGCATTTCATTGTTAGGCATCATGTGTACTGAGAGCTTGAGCCACCACAAAGGAAACATACAAATAATATTTATCTTATGAACAAGATATGGTACTATCCATTTTTAGGTTTGGCATAGAGATCGTTTTTATAGACTACACTACATTGCACCATAATATAATCCCTACACTCCTTGCAAACCATCTAACACCATTCAAATTAGACACAATATTCTTGCGATGAATTAGCTATACTTATGTTGACAAACTTTTTTTGTCGATAGTATAGAAAATTCGTCGCAAGATTATTTACATTCATCTCTCTTGCGAAGATATCAAATGATGCTCGAATTCATTTCATATTTGGTTTATCAACTTGAAATTAAAATTTTATACTTTGCAAGCTAGCTAGACCTTAAGTCAAATACAAATATGAAATTTGGAATCATTAACATATCTACTAGAACATATGAAAAGTAAGGTTTATGATAATTGTTCCTTTTTATATGAAGAAAAACTAACCATTATTCCTTTTATCAATTCCTTGTATGATTATGCCTAAGGGAACTAAAGGGATGCTAACCTAATACCTACATGGTAAATCTATTAGTATCCAACCATTAGTTTTGAAGTTACATTAAAACTTCAAGGAAGAGAGGGTTTTGTAAACCTTGGCTCTCCTATATTTGTCTTGAAAACCTAAGTTCATTCTAGGAGCATAAGTTAAAATATTATGTTAAGCCAATTGAAGGACATTGGAAAAACAAATTGAAATTAACACACTTTGATCATTAGGAAAACACATCAACCTATCAAAGTGAATGTTAATCTGTATATTCAAAAACATATTACAATATCCTCCATGGACATGATTACATCTATGTCATCAATGCTATGGTATATTCACTCTTTCATGTCATGAAATTCCCTAATGTAGGAACCATTGTCACCATTGATTGGATCAAATATTCTGATCCCTCACAATGTCCACCACCTAACATCCTCACCCATTCTATCACTCAATTGATTCAATGGACTATGTGACCACTTCCATTACTTATGTTACATTGGCTTCTGTTAATGAGTGTGAGCCAATATTTCTAGAACCACCTCCTCACCACTTCGACTTGGATGTTGGTTATATTTGTTCACCCTTGGGAGTATCTAATTTGTTCCACAAGTGTAACAAATAATCCTAGCCAATGGTATGGATTGCTTGGTGCAAGTAGAAGATGAAATGTGTACAAGTGTGAATTCTTAAAGTATGGTTGTTTATTTTCTTTAACATTCAAATAAAAAAGATAAAGAAATACGAGTGAAACAAACCTTATTTGGTATCTTCCTTGTGAAATAGTACTTGTTTGTAGTACAATGGGAGGTAGATCCACACATGTCTATTTTGAAAACACATGATGCGACATGAGCAATGCCAAGAATTTTCACCAATGCTAGCTAAACATTCAAATAATCATCAGTGTAAAAACTAGTGACTGTGTATCTACCAAACAACTCATCATTGTCTTAAAAAATAAACAACCTAACAAGTTGTAGCAATGTAGCATACTCAAGAATCCAATTGAATCGGTGCAGAGGCCCTTTCCATTAAAAACACTAAGCTATCGACATAAGGAGAGTAACCATGTGCTTTTAAAGTGTAACTGGTAATGCAGGGTTTACCACTATTATAACCGAGCCAATGAATATATACCAACAAACACGACTGCCATACAACCAAATGGGAGAGCCTATCGACTATTACACAATCATCAAATCAAAAGCCAAGTTGTAAAATGATAGGCAAGGCTGGTCTTCTTAAACAATTTCTAGAGTGGAGGGCCAAGGTTGTTCTGAGGTCAACACGAGGAGAGTAGAGCCACTCTTTGTAATGGAAAAAACTCCAAGGCCAGGGTGTATACAGGACAAAACATGACTCGTTCGTGGTTAGGAACAAATCCATGACAAGGGCCATAACTAAAACATAGGGCTCTAGTCTGTCCCGACAAAGGTTATTTAACGCACGTAGGGTATAACCCTCATGCTCTTCGGACAAAATTTTATATGATCATTTTGAGAATGTCTTCATGATAAAAATCTCAAGAGTAATGGTCCAGTGATGTATCTTATGTGTAAAAGAGGTGTCCATGCATATCCAAAATTGGCAAGTGATTATTTGAACTCTTGAATGTGAAAATGTCAAAAGTTAGCTTTCAACAGCTAAGGGTCATTTTTCAATGTGTTATAAGTTGCCAAAAGTTCTCATTTTCGACAGCTAAAAAGGCAGGTGTGGGGTGTTCTTAGCTACCGAAAAGTGCAAAATTTTTCCAACAGTTAGCCTGTCCCATCAAACTCTCAAACCGCCATCATTACACATGTCATGATGATTCTAAATGCCACCTAAATCGTGTATGAGGATCATTTGTCACGATATGAGACGTTCTATTATGATTTTAATTGATGTTTTGAGAAATCATTAAACCCTAATGTATCAGATCTGAAATCCTTACTGTCATTTTAGGAATCTTCCATCATCAAAAATCATTTGTCATTATCAAATCCTCCCAGCAAACCATATGGCATTCTTTGTTTTGAATGAGCATTGTAGTTTCTATTCTAAAAACTATTCATTTCAAAGGTTTCCATTAAAACCACTAGTCTACCTCACACAATTTTCCTCCATCTGACTTCCATTTCACCCTACTTCAATGCTGATCTTCCACTCCAGCCCGATTTTGTTGTTTGTAGGTACTAATGTTTGTTGCAGATGGCCAGTGGATGAAATTTTCTTAGGAAGGAGCTGAATGATGTCTTATATCTGGAATCTCATCCTGTTTAAAGTGTTAGAAAAACAAGACCGCGGAGCAATAAAATAAAACAAATGCAGAAACAAAACACAGAAGACACATAACACAAGAGAGACACGGATTTATGTGGTTCACCCAGTTTGGGTTACGTTCACGAGAGAAATTTCCAGGTCCTTCCTTTATTATTATCCAGCAAATGAAGGGATACAACCTACAACAAAACCCATTGTAAGTTCCTCTTCTTTCTCTCACAGTCTCCTCTCCCAGAATACAATATTCACCATCAAATCATAGTCGTGATACATTTCCCTCATAAAAGAGGGTTTCCTTCTAGGGAAAAAAACCCTAACGTAATCTCTACCATTAGATCTATGACCTTATAATGAACGATCCAGATTTACAATGAAATTATAATATACTTTTACAAGGCAATTTTTGCTTCGGGGGCTTCACCCACGAATCCCCATCGAGGGACACTACCCCCGAATCCCTGCTTTCCCCCAGACCACCCGAACCCCGCAGAGGGGGTAACCCCCCTCTACACTCCCCCGTGTGGAAGAGTGTACATACTTCTGGGGTGTAAATACTTCATGGGGTATAAACATGGCTGAAATCAAGGACCTCTGAATCAGGAAGATAATCAGGCTCCACAACCAACAATCTCCCACTTCGAGACTGATCTCAACAACTCCACCGCTGTTGTAAATGCTGGACTCTGAACCTTCTTGGACCTGGAAAACCTATCATTTTCATATTCATTCTTGAAGACCAACTGAAACTGAGCAGGAACTCAGTTTCTCCATAGTTACTCCCTTTGTTAACATGTCTGCAGGATTTTGGCTAGTGTGTATCTTTTCCAACTTCAATTGTCCATCTTCCAAGGCAAATCGTATGAAATAGTACCTCAAATATATATGATTAGTCTTCGAATGGAAGGCTGAGTTCTTTGCAAGGTGAATGGCACTCTGACTGTCACAGTACAACCAGTTGTTCTCCTGCTTCTTTCCCAATTCCTCCATAAACCTTTGTAACC
>JZKD02S1743489.1:187100-236563 GCA_000966675.3 Picea glauca | reverse complement strand
TTTTTGGGTGGCATGTTGGCCAAGTATCACTTTTGAACCTTGATTTTGAGGTGGTTCTGCTAGACAATCTTTCTTCTGTTTTATCTCCCAAGTTTCGGCCCTTCTGGGTATGAAAATTTATTTTATGTAGTTCTCTGATATTTCTTCTCTGCAATGCCATAGGTCTTATCCAAATTGAATGTGCCAAGTGGAATTTACAGTAACTTCCCCACAACTTGCTAATTTTTGGCCTTTCCAGGAGATACCACTTGTATAATGCTCCTCGCACAAAATAATTGATATAAAATTTGGAAACTTGTACCATAAATACTACAGACTATCCATGATCCAATGAAACCAGTCCCACTCAATTTGGATACTCTAGGAAGAAGTTATGATTGTTTTACCTGGAACATCTTCTTGAGACTAGTCAGATACCCTATCTTACATAGGGTGTATATACCAATTTAAGATGAGGGAGAAGCTGAATTTTTTACCACATATACCTTACTAATTTCTGTGAATATCCTCCAAGTTTCAAGGTCTGAAACATTACAAAAAATATTTTATAGCGAAAATTCTGCAATGACTCAGTTCAAGATGATTCCAGAACCCTATCTTGTATAGGCTGTATCTCTGAAAGTATAAGGTCTCAAGAGATGAAATTTTAACCCAACGTACCTTGATCCATATACTAAATATCCTCCAATACGTTCCTTCTGAAACATTTTAGAAAAAATGTTATAGCAAAAATTCCAAGGTGTCTCAGATGTAGCAGCGAAACCCCAAGACCTTGAGCTCTGATACCATATCTTAAGAACCAAATATCAATATAGCATAGAAAAACCTCAGAAAAAGTACTCAATGCCTTGAAAAAGAGTTAATTTCAGATAATAAGCCTCTTCAAGGGGGTAACCTACTTTTACCCCACTTAAATGATCAAGTACAAGATGTTTCCAAATGAAAACTTCTCCTTGGTATATATAGAAGACTAGGAGGTATAATTAAAACTAATGGAATAAAGCCGATATAAATAAAATATCATTACTAATGTAATATGACCCAATTAAGGGGTAATGAGCCAATATTAGGGATTAACAATGACACAACACTATCATTCAAGATTCAAATTGTTACATTTCATTGTCAGGCATCATGTGTACTGAGGGCTTGAGCCACCACAAAGGAAACATACAAGGAATATCTGTCTTATGAACAAGATATTGTATTCTCGATTTTGAGGTTAGGCATAGAGATTGTTCTTATAGACTACACTACATTGCACCATAATATAAGCCCTACACTCCTCGCAAACCATGTAACACCATTCAAATTAGACACAATATTCTTATGACGAATTAGCTATACTTATATCGATGAAATTTTTTCCTAGATAGTATAGAAAATTCGTCACAAGATTATTTACATTCATCTCTCTTGTGACGATATCAAATGATGCTTGGATTCATTTCATATTTGGTTTATCAACTTGAAATTAAAATTTGATACTTTGAAATTAAAATTTGATAATTTGATGCGTCAACCAAATTGTGTACTTTGAAAGAAAATTAGGGTTTCAAAAAAATTCTATAGAAATGAAAAACACGTTCATTGAAATTTCGTTGATGCATGCAATACTGTGACAAAAATATGATGCAGGAGCACCGACAACACATCAAGCGAGCCAACACATTGAGCGGAAGACAGCTGGATAAGCTGCACATATTTTGAAATACTTTGGAAGCTGTTGTGCGCTTTTAATGAAGTCATTTATAAAGAAGCGCACTTGTATTGTAAAGGGGACCTTGAGCCTTTAAGCTCTTGTCCTTAGGTAGATGAGACATTTATTTTAGATTTAATGTTTTTAGATAGGAATTTAATTGTAGATTTGACGGTTTTAGAGTCGAGAGGGAAAACGGATATAGACACCCTCCTTTGTACATTGTAACGTTATTCTGAGTAATCGAAGTAGGAGAGCAGAAGAACAAGCAGAGGATTGTATGAAGAACACCCATGTACATGCATTGAATTAATAGAAAAAGATTTGATTCAATCTCATGGTTATGTGTTGCTTCTCTGTGTGTTGATATTATGCTCATGAATATTTGCTTCCTGTCATACATTTGCTTTTATATGCGGTGTATGTGATTTCATGGTTGAATTGAAGTTTGAGAGAACATGAAGTTAGTTTCAATTGTTTCTCTATCTGGAACCAGAGAATTTCTGCAAGGAGTGCAGTTGAATTGTCTGCAAGGAGTGCATGACTACAGGGTTCAGATAGAAGATACTTTTGTTCTAAGTTCTCAGAAGTGCAGATTGGGCACTGGAGCCATGCAAGGCGTGTGCAGGCTAGATGAAGTCTCAGAGTTGTGATTCTGAGCAAAAGGTTGAATACTGCTACTGCAGGAGTGCACTGGGTCGAGAACTTCATCACTTATTCATGATTGAAGATTTGCCGCAAGGAGTGCGTGTAAGAACTTCTTCCTGAGGAGTTGGAAGTTGAGAACAAGCTCAAGAAGGATAGGCCTTCGAGTTCATAGAAGGACGGTAGAGACAAAGTCGTGGTTGGAAGGCTTGCCAGGAAAGTTGTAGGTTTGTGAGGAGGGTGACAAGTTCTACGGAAGATCATCTCGTTATTTCGCAAAGCTCAGTTGGAAGAAACAGACGATCAAATTTCCTCAAGGGGGTTGCGTGAAATCCAGAGTTCGTGGAGTCTCTCAGAGTGAGAGAAAGCTACAGTGAAAGAGTGAAGAGGTTCTATACTAAGAACACATCGGGCCATTGGATCCGTCATGAGATCGGTTATCGGGCCATCGCGAGAAGGGAGCGGAAGATTTGGCCACGGGGATCGCGAGAGGGTGAGAAGCGAGTCCTGGTGGTTATTGTGGATAGTATGGGTCACAGCAGGGTGACATAGCAGGTGACGTGGAGTATCGGCGTTTCAACGTTTCGGGCATCGGGAGTCGAGGCAGGAGCCATTTGGCCGCGCGAGTGACGAAGTTGCGAGGGAGCAAGATCATGAGTTGTCGGCATCTCGATGCATCGGATCTCAGATGGTTGAACCCCGAGAGCTTACTGTCATGAACAACGAAGGTGCGATAGAGCGAAGTCCCAATAGTGGAGAGAGAAGTCAGCATTGATCGGTGCATCGGGTTTCGGGGGTTCGAGAACCCAAAGGATAGACAGTGAACTCGCAAGCCGCAAAGTTCCGATCCTCCGATAGATCAAAGAAGGAGGGTCATGTGGAAAGAAATTTGGGTAAGGAAGACCCCCGATAAGGGGTAGGAAGAACACTTGACGTTCTTCAAGCTGATAGAGAAGAGAAGGTCTTGGTGAGTGCGATCGTGCTCCGAGTGGGCTCGGTTGCTGTCAAGTGGTATTAGAGCGGGAATAACTTAACTTTCTAAAGAAGAGAAGGGAATTCATCATGTCGCCCAGGAGAGAAAGGAAACCACCTGGTCCGGAAGACAAGGATGTGCGAAGAAGAGGTAGGCCAGCAGGAAATCCAGAAATGGAGCAACAGATGAGAGATCTATGAGCAAGGCTTGAAGAGATGGAGATAGCACAGAGACATGAAGTCGGCACTGGAGATATTAGTGATTCCGAAGTTGAAGAGGAAGATGGACATGAAGAAGAGGTCATAGCAGAGGATGCATCAACTGAGTGATTGATTAAATCTATCGCCAGGATGAGTTCAAAGACCAAAATGGACATTCTAGCTTATGAAGGAAGCCTGGATGCAGAAGAGTTGCTAGATTGGATCAGGGCTCTTAACACCTACTTCGATTATGAGGATATCAAGGAAGATAAAAAGGTGAGGCATGCTGTTACCAAATTGAAGGGACATGCAGCATTGTGGTGGGATGAGCTACAGGTAGATAGACGTTCCAAAGGTAAGCAAAAGATTAAAAGCTGGGATAGAATGATTGCTAAGATGAAAGTGAAATTCATCCCAAGGGACTACCAGATCACACTGTTCAGGCGAATGCAGAAATTGAGACAGAAGCTGATGACGGTGAAGGAATACACTGAAGAGTTTTACAAGCTCAATATCTGAGCAGGTCATTGGGAGAGCGATGATGAGAAGATAGCCAGATATCTGAATGGTCTGAGATATGACATTCAGGATGAATTAAGCATGAAAACCATCAGAATGGTTGAGGATGCTTACCAGATGGCTCTGAAAGCTGAGGAGAAGTTGATCCGTAAGCAAGGTCAGCGAGGGCGAGGTAGAAGTCAGCCCAGAGGAAAGACAGTTTCCCAAGAGAAATATCAGAAGCCCAAGGAGGAATGGAAGAAACCTCAGGGTAAGATTGAGAGAGTTGGAACCTCACAGCGAGGACAGGAATATGATGAGCTGAGGAGACAACATACAGAGCAGGGTGGTGGTTATGCTGACGCGAATACTTTTCCCCGTACCAGAGGTAGAGGAAGAGGCCGAGGTGGAGTGATCACATGTTTTACATGTGGACAGAATGGGCACAAGTCATTTGAGTGTCCAGAGAAAAAGAAATACGGAGGAGAGGATCACATCGCTGAGGCGTAGAGGCATGATGTTGAGAATGAAGACATCGAAATGGGGAGGTCATTGACAATGCACAAAGTTCTCTTAACACCCGAAAAGGAAGTGGAGGACACAGCTCAGAGGACTAGACTATTTAGAACCACATGCAAGACCAAGAGCTGGAAGTGCAAGGTTATTGTGGACAAAGGAAGCACAGACAATCTCGTTTCGACCGAGATGGTGGAAAAGTTGGAGCTGGAGACAACTGATCACCCGAGTCCATACAAGGTTTCATGGCTACAGAAGGGACATCAGGTGAGTGTCACTAAACAATGTTTAGTTGATTTCAAGATGGGTGAATATAAGGATAAGGTCCTATGTGATGTCATTCCCATGGATGTCTGTCATGTATTGCTGGGTAGACCGTGGCAATATGACCGAAATGTGGTTCATGACGGGAGAATGAACACATACACTTTGGAGAAGGATGGGAGTACACACAAATTACTTCCGATAAAGGATAAAGAAGTGAAACTGGAAGTAAGCAGCACCATACTTCTCATGAGTGGGAAGGAGCTTCTCACAGAAATGGAGAAGAAGGAAGATCCACAATTCTTTGTGGTCAGGAAACCGAGAATTGTCGTGACTAGCACTAGAGTGGATGACTTACCGAATGAGATTCAGGAACTGCTGGGAGAGTTCACTGACATCATCGTGGATGAACTACCTCGTTCGTTGCCGTCGATGAGGAGTGTGAGTCATCACATCGATCTCATACCTGGAGCCAGTTTTCCGAATAAAGCTGCGTACAGATTGATGCCCCAGGAAAATGAGGAAGTCAAGAAGCAGGTCCAGGAGATATTGGACAAAGGATTGGTCAGGGAAAGCCTGAGTCCATGTGCTATTCCAACAGTGCTTAGTCTGAAGAAGGATGGAGGTTGGAGAATGTGCACTGACTCCAGGGAAATAAACAAAATTACCATTAGGTACAGATTTCCACTGCCGAGGATGGATGATCTGATGGATTTCTTGAGTGGGGAAAATTATTTTTTGAAGATTGATCTCAAGAGTGGATATCACCAGATTCACATGAGAGAAGGTGATGAATGGAAGACAGCATTCAAAACAAACAAAGGTTTGTACGAATGGCTGGTCATGCCATTTGGTTTGACAAACACGCCAAGCACATTCATGAGACTGATGAATGAAGTCCTGAGGGAATTCATCGGGAAGTTTGTCGTCGTATATCTGGACGATATACTGATTTTCAGTAAGACCAAGGCTGAACACTTGAAGCATTTGGCTATTGTGATGAGGAAGCTACAGTAGGAGAAGCTGTTGATTAACATGAAGAAGTCCTTGTTTATGAAGACAGAGCTCATTTATTTGGGTTTTGTTATATCGGAAAATGAGTTGAAGATGGATCTGAGTAAAGTGGAAGTGATCAAGAATTGGCCATCACCGAGAAATGTTTTCGAGGTGAGAAGTTTCCACGGGTTGGCTAGTTTCTATCGAAAGTTCATCAGAAATTTCAATGGGATTAGTGCAGCGATGATGGACACGGTGAAGAAGCGACATAAGACTTTTCATTGGACAGCAGAGGCTGAGAAAAGATTCAATCTTTTGAAGCAGAAGATCACAAAGAAACCAGTGTTAGTGTTGCCAGACTTTCAGAAGACATTTCAGGTGAAATGGGATGTGAGCAGATATGCCATAGGAGCGGTCTTGAGTCAGGAGGACAAGCCAGTTACATATTTCAGTGAGAAGCTGGATGACGCAAAGCTGAAATACTCCATGTATGATAAAGAGTTTTATGCCATCATACAGGCATTAAAGAAGTGGAGGCATTACTTGATCCCAAAGGAGTTTGTGTTGTACAACAATAATCATGCATTGCAGTTTGTGAGTCAACAGGATAAGTTGAACCAGAAGCATGCAAAATGGGTAGAGTATATGCATAATTTCACGTTTGTGATCAAACACATTTCATGGACTGCTAACAAAGTGGTTGATGCTTTGAGCAGGAAATGTTTGTTGCTGCAGGATTTTAGAATCAAAACATTGGGTTTTGAGAATCTGAAGAACATGTACACAGGGGATGTAGACTTCGAAGAGGCATATGAAGCAGCTGAGAATCCCGTTCTCAGAGATCAGAGCCCATGGATAGATTATATGATCCAGGAGGGATTGCTGTTTAGAGGAAATCAATTATGCATTCCAAATTGCTCCATGCAGGAGAATTTGTTAAAAGAAAAACACAGTGGTGGATTGGCAGGTCACTTTGGTCATGACAAAACATTCGCAAAGTTAAGCGAATCATATTTTTGGCCAGGCATGCAAGAAGATGTTAGAAAGTTTGTTGATAGGTGTTGAATTTGTCAACATTCAAAGGGCAGAAAGAAAAATGTAGGTTTTTATCAGCCATTGCCCATACCAGAGAGACCATGGGAGGCGATAAACATGGATTTTGTATTGGGTTTTCCGAGAACGCAGAGAGGGGTTGATTCTATATTTGTGGTAGTAGACAGATTTTCAAAGATGGCACATTTTATTCTGTGTCAAAAGACCAGTGATGCCACCCACATCGCAAACTTGTTTTTCAAAGAGGTTGTTAGACTCCATGGATTGTCGAGGAGCATAGTCTCAGACAGGGACACCAAATTCATAAGGAATTTTTGGAGGATGCTATGGAAGAAGCTAGGAACTAACTTGGCATTTAGTTCAGCATATCATCCGCAGATGGATGGGAAAACCGAGGTGGTCAAAAGAAGTCTAGGAGACTTGCTGAGGAGCTTGGTGATAGAGCACTATAGTAGCTGGGACAACATATTGCCACAGGCAGAGTTGGCGTACAATGATTCTGTGAATCGGAGTACAGGAAAACGTCCATTTTATATTGTGTATGGGACACAACCAAGGGGATTTTCTGAACTCAAGGAGTTAGAACAGGCTGCGACTAATAGTGCAAGCACAGAGGAATTCGCTGAAGCAATGAAGGAACTTCATAGCAGGGTGAAGCAGTGACTGATAGACTCGAATCAGGAGTATAAGCGTAGAGTAGACCAACATCGGAGACAACTTCGGTTCGAAGTTGATGATCTGGTTCTGGGACATCTGAGGAAGGAAAGGTTCCTGAGGGGAACATATGACAAGATCAAGATGAAGAAAATTGGGCCATGCAGAGTCCTGAAGAAATTTGGAGAGAACGCTTATGAAATTGATTTGTCGGATGACATCGAGATATCTCTGATATTTAATGTGGCAGATTTATACCCACACAGGGCTGGAGAAGCAGAGGTTGGAAATGAGGAACCAGTAATCCAATGGCAGAAGCAATTGTCAGTTGCAGAAAAGTCACAGATGGAGTGCATACTGGACAAGTGAGTGGGAAAGAAGACCAGGCAAAAGCAGTATTTTGAGTACCTGGTGAAATGGAAGAATCACCCAGTCGAAGATGCTAGCTGGGAAAATGAAGCAGTGATACAGAATCATGGACAGACCATGCAGGAGCTCATGGAAAGGAGCCCATGAAAATTTCCAAGCCGAGGAGTATGATGCAGGAGCACCGACAACACATCAAGCGATCCAACACATCGAGCAGAAGACAGCTGGATAAGCTGCACATATTTTGAAATAATTTGGAAGATGTTGCGCGCTTTTAATGAAGTCATTTATAAAGAAGCGCACTTGTATTGTAAAGAGGACCTTGAGCCTTTAAGCTCTCGTCCTTAGGTAGATGAGGCATTTATTTTAGATTTAATGCTGTTAGATAGGAATTTAATTGTAGATTTGACAGTTTTAGAGTCGAGAGGGAAAATGGATATCGACACCCTCCTTTGTACATTGTAACATTATTATGAGTAATAGAAGCAGGAGAGCAGAAGAGCAAGTAGAGGATTGTATGAAGAACACCCATGTACAGGCATTGAATTAATAGAAAAAGCTTTGATTCAATCTCATGGTTATGTGTTGTTTCTCTGTGTGTTGATATTATGCTCATGAATATTTGCTTCCTGTCATACATTTGCTTTTATATGTTGTGTATGTGATTTCATGGTTGAATTGAAGTCTGAGAGAACAAGAAGTTAGTTTCAATTGTTTCTCTATCTGGAACCAGAGAATTCCTGCAAGGAGTGCAGTTGAATTGTCCGTAAGGAGTGCGTGATTGCAGGGTTCAGATAGAAGATACTTTTGTTCTAAGTTCTCATAAGTGAAGATTTGGCACTGGAGCCATGCAAGGCATGCGCAGGCTAGACGAAGTCTCAGAGTTGCGATTCTGAGCAAAAGGTTGAAGACTGCTGCTGCAGGAGTGCGCAGGGTCGAGAACTTCATCACTTAGTCGTGATTGAATATTTTCCGCAAGGAGTGCGTGCAAGAACTTCTTCCTAAGGAGTTGGAAGTTGAGAACAAGCTTAGGAAGGATAGGCCTTCGAGTTTGTAGAAGGACGGTAGAGACAAGGTCGTGGTTGGAAGGCTTGCCGGGAAAGTTGCAGGTTTGTGAGGAGGGTGACGAGTTCTACGAAAGAGCGTCTCGTTATTCCGCAAATCTCAGTTGGAAGAAACAGACGATCGAATTTCCTCAAGGGGGTTGCGTGAAATCCAGAGTTCGTGGAGTCTCTCGGAGTCAGAGAAATCCACGGCGCAAGAGCGAAGAGGTTCGAGACTCAGAACACATCGGGTCATTGGATCCGTCGTGAGATCGGTTATCGGGGCATCGCGAGAAGGGAGCGAAAGATTTGGCCACGGGGATCATGAGAGGGCGAGAAGAGAGTCTCGATAGTTATTGTGGATAGTGTGGGTCACAGTAGGGTGACGTAGCAGGTGACATGGAGTATCGGCGTTTCGGCATTTCGGGCATCGGGAGTCGAGGTAGGAGTCATTTGGTCGTGCGAGTGATGAAGTCGCGAGGGAGCGAGATCGTGAGTTGTCGGCATCTCGGCGCATCGGATCTCGGATGGTTGAACCCCGAGAGCTTAGTGTCACAAACAACAAAGGTGCGATAGAGTGAAGTCTCGATAACGGAGAGAGAAGTCAGCATTGATCGGCGCATCGGGTTTCGGGGGTTCGAGAATCCAAAGGATAGACAATGAAATCGCGAGCCGCGAAGTTCCGATCCTCCGATAGATCAAAGAAGGAGGGTCGCATGGAAAGAACTGTGGGTAAGGAAGATCCCCGATAAGGGGTAGGAAGAACACTTGACGTTCTTCGGGCCGATAGAGAAGAGAAGGTCCTGGTGAGTGCGATCGTGCTACGAGTGGGCGTGCTTGCCGTCAAAATATTAATGAAATCTTATACGATCATGATGGTCTAAAAATGAAAGAGCTTCTCTTGGTTTGAAGAATAATTAATCCTTTACTGAACAAGGCCAACCATGTGAATGTGGAAGCTCATATGGCCCCTCCCCTTGCCCTCACATCACTCTCAATTGATCCCCAAAACCCAATCTATAAAATAGAAAATAATCAAAAGCAACGTCCTATTAAGATTCATGCATAGAAACTACAAAAACAAAAATTAATGAAGGTACATGAAATTATGTGTTTCTAAATGATATTTTTAAACTACCATGTACTTTAGTATATTGGAAACTATATTTAGGTTTCAAATAATAATTAAACAATGTGTAACATAGGATATAAAAACATCGCATAAAACTTAAAAACATGTAATTAACCCATGACATTATAAGTAAATTATTTTAAGATAATAATTCATACAAATTAAAATATTATATAGTCACGTACCTAATCCAAGCTCAACAACTGTGTAACCATCCTTGTTATGTATCTTGATCATCTTCTTCATCAAACTCGACATTTGTATCATCATTCAGTTATGAAATGATGTTGAAAGTATTAATGATATCATCATCGTCATCAATGTCATTTTCGAGCATATTTTCATCGACATCATCATCAAGAATTGCAATGTTGTCTCCTATGCCTGGATCATGATCTTCTTTGTTTTCTTCATCTGTCTACCCTCCATGATCTTCTGGCTTTGTCTGATCAGTTGAATCATATTCTTGATCTTCAATATCATCTTCTCATGTAAATGAGTATACTTAATTGGGCTTCCTCTTGGATCATTTCTAACAAAAAATGACCAATCCCTTTCACCTGGAACATTTGAGTAAAATACCTGTTCACATTGGCTTGGAAAAACCTAGCGATCATGTGCTCTTTCAAACACTGTTGTTTTAATCATTTGAAATCCATTGGCATGTTGAATAAAAATTCATTATTCATCGCATTCATGCATTCATAACCTATACCATTTGACATCGAACATAACTAATTTGAAGGAATTAAAGTCACACTCAAGTATATCATTTAAATACCCATAGTATCTATTTTCATATTCTCGAGGATGTCTATCACTCCTAGAGGAAACATTAGTGACCTGGAATACTGCAATTATCCCACTATCATAAGTTTTCTTGGTTTCATCCAATTGTTTGATGCAAAATTTACAACCATTGCAACACATAGCCTTGTGGTGTTTCAACTGCAATATGTCAGATATGTAAAAGATGCATTGTCAATTAATAAATTAACATATATTTATATAACTTCAAAAGTATATGAAAAATACAGTACACATGTAGTCGCATTAATATAATATAAAATAACTAAATAAAATGGGTGAATTTTCTTACCTGTCTATCTTTCAAACAATATGCTAAATCAATTTCCCTTTGCGTAACATTGGCATCTTTGTTACAACGAGCTTCTCTAACCAATTTAGACAGTCGTTGCCATGATAACCTACCTCCATTATGTTGCTTACATATTTCAATCCATACATCCATCCAGTCAAGATTATTTGAAATGTGTAAATGCGGTGCATCCCGCTCTTGAGAAACTGAATAAAAAAAACATAATTCTCCAATATTAAATATTAGTTATAACGTCCAATATGCAAGTAATTATAAATATTTATAATTTATGAAATAAATTATATTAATAAATTAATGAGTATGATTATATACACAAAAAACGAAACTTTATATGTATTATTAACATAAATTTTCACAATTATTAATATATTACCTCTCATTTTTTTCATTCTACCTTGCCCCAACAGATGCTCTTGATCTTCAAAATTTTTGATGAAGTTCACATCCCAAATGCGATCCACTGCATGCATAGTTGGCACTGCTAATTTAGGAAGATACTGACTAATATACACCATGTATTGATATACCATATATCCCTCCACCATAGAACCCTCAAGACATGCTCTTTGTCTAACCAACACCTTCAATGATTTCAAGTGCCTCTCCACCATCCACATTGACCTTGTGTGAACAGGTCCACAAATTTCAATCTCCTCAACTTGGTGTATGAGGTAGTGTTCTTGTGCATTGAAAAATGTTGGAGGTATATACTTTTTCATTTCATACATTAGACTATGAATTTCTCTCTTCCAATACTTTATATCATCTTCATGGATTTGTTTCAATGAAAACCATATACATGAAGTCATGACATAAGAAAATAACATGTTTCAACATAACATAATATAGTATATTACATTACAAGTAAAACACGTGTCGTTAAGTACAACAATAATTTGAAAGAACATTTTTCATATAAATCACAACTACTTACCTCATGTATTTTCCAAGATAATATATAATTTGTTTGACATTATTGTCAAATTCGTTTGGGAGAGATAGCAGTAGAACATACCGTAACAAAAAATGAATCATTATTTGTTTCGACCAAAGTAGACAAGAAAAAATAAAAAAAATAAAATATGTATAAGGCCAATATATAAAAATATGTATACCAAAATTATTACCTTAATGAAGGTATGCCAATCATGTGATTTTACCCCACCAAATTCACCTTTCTTCGTTAAGATATTATTTATGTTTGAAGAAAAACCCGTGGGAAATTTAATTCTTTGAATGACCTCTTTTACATAATTACTTTGTTTCTTTGTTAATAAACAAGGAAGGTTATTTTGGTCTAGTACTCCATTTGATCTATTTGAATATTGGATCACACTTCGCATTGCATGATTGGTTTCCTGAATGTCAGTACACATTTTGACAATTTTTTCTTTGTCCCTCCTACCATCTATGATTTGCCATAACGTTTCAGTAACATTCTTCCCGATATGCATTGTATCAAACAAATGAACTATTTTTAGCTCCTCATAGTAGGGAAACCTCATGAATTGAATGAGATAACATTTCATTCCTCGTGGAAGCCCATTATTAATACCTTCATGATGATTGCGACCTTCATAAAGGATAAAAGAAATCACAAAAATAATTATCAAATACGGTAAAATAAATTCAATGATTAAAACAAACATTTAAAAGATTGCATGATCTACGATACATTATGAAATTGAATACCTTGGTGTTTTCTATTATATTCCAACCTCCATAGGTGAGGCATCATTCTTTGTGGTTTTAAACCATTCTCTTATTTCCCATTGAAAAGATGTTTTTTAGTAGTACGATACCTATGGTTCTTAGGAAGAAAATGCCTATACTCATCAAACACCATATTTCCTAAACTTTTTGAATGATGATACTTTATCTTAGGGCCACAAACTAGACATGCAACAAATGGATTAATGTCAATTATACGATGAGAATATTTAAAAATTAGACATGCACCATGATAACATTAAAAAATTATATAGTATTAAAGAGAAATATTAGAATGCTACATACCACAAAAATTTGTTAGTCTGGGGGAATCATGAATTGTCCATAAAATTATTCCACGGAATTTAAATTTCTTCTCCCAAATTGGTTTACATATGTCATACATTATGATGCCAACCCATAACTTTAGTAGCTCGTCTATAAGAGGCTCGATATATACATTCATATCTTTAACCTGGTACTTACCTAATTGTTTGAAATTACACATAATTACTATTCGAATGATATCATGTAATATATATAAGTAAATAAATAAACAAAATATATTATGCAAAAATTGAAACAAATGAAAATGTTACAATAAAAAAATTAATGTAAAGAAATACCTAGAACAATCATTGTCATCATTATGTGCTCCCTCTTTATTGACATCCAAGGAGGAATTTTATTGTTGATAACAAAAATAGGCCACACTGAGTAAATATACCTTATCTCTCTAAATGGATTAACACCATCAACTTCCAATGAAATCCTAACATTACAAGGTTCATCTTTGAAATCTGCCCATTTTTCCTCAATTTCCCTAAATGCAGAACCATCGGAAGGCATCCGATGAACACCATCTCCACTTGTATTATGTGCATGGTAATCCATAAATTGTGCTATGCTTTCACACCTGAAAAATCATTGCAAACGTGGAATGATGGGAATATGACGAAGAACCTTTTGAGGCACCCTTTTTGTTACTTGATTGGCTCGATATATACTGGTAAGACATTGCAGACATTTTGTTTTCGAAGCATGTTGTCCATAATATATAATATGTTAATTAGGAAATGCATCTATAGTTTGATAATCCATTCCAATGTCTTTCATAATGTTATGCAAACCTCGATATGTGTGAGGTAAAATATTTGATGATGGTAACAAAAATTCACCTAGCAATCTACAACATAACAAATAACTAGTTAATGTAAGAATATTAATCGTAAAAATTGCATTCTTATTTTACACATTAATTAACACTAAATACAAATAGAAAAAAGTCAACATTTATGTATAATATGAGATGAAACATATTACATACCTTAGGATCTGTGTCATACAAGTGTTCGACAAATTATTCATAACCTTTAATTTCACTAGTAGCAATGTAGCAGAGAGAAGATTTTCTTTTGATCCTTCATAAAGTCGTTTATTTTCCTTTTCTAATAGAGGTTCATCATAAATACCAGCGTTTTCCCCATCCTCATCCGGCTGTGAAAACAAATCTTGGATCATTTGATTTGTCCCATCATATTCTTCCATGTGATCATTAACTTGATTTGTCCGATCATCTTCTTCCATGAGATCCTCATTGTCTTGGTAATGATGTTCCTCAACTTGTACAAGATCATTTATAATAATACTTGGTGCAATATTCTATGGAAGGTTAGAGAGAAACTCTAACTTTATAATAGAAACAATCATGCAAAATTAGTGTATACTATAACAAATATTCAAACAATATATAATTTTATATAAAATTTACAAAATAAAAAAAAGGTAATGAATATATAGCTAATTACCATGGGACGATATTCATTCGATCCGCCATCAATGTGTCCATATTTCCTACAATGTTTTGTAGCTATTTCTATTAAAATTCTTACGGGACGTATGAGGCAACATTTTTGGCAAGGGAAATAACATCTACCATCACCATTTTCACCCACTTTAATTTTTTACCCACCTCTACCTATATTTTGCGACATTCTTCCACACAAAAATACCCTTAAAAAACCATCGTTGTTATAGAAATATTGTCGCAACATATTTAAATCGTCAAATATTTATTGGTCAATTTAGGTCACCTTCGTCGCAATTGCGACGAATGTGACCTATTTTTTTTTTTTTTACCTATTTATTTGTTATATTTAGGCCACTTTCACTTTGTGAAGATGGGAACGGTTATAACGGTGCATTCATTGCTAGTGCGACGAACTTTATAATGGTCAAAAGTGGGCATTGTGACCAAAACACAATTTTGTCGAAATTGAGACAACAATCCACCATCTTGACTATCGTCTCAAAAATGATGATAGTTTGTGTCCATCGAGAGAGCGACGACTATGGGGTGGATTTAGATCGAAATTTTAAAATTGAACTTTTTCTTTATAATTTTTCGACGAAAGAGAACTTTCGTCACAAGTAGTCGTCGCAATTTTTCCAATATGTAGTAGTGCCAAGAGGGATGAGATGCCACTAAAATCTCAGGTAACTCTTAAAGTGTTTGACAAATTGGAAGTAGATTTTGTAGGATCAATCAATCCACCAACTAGAAGACGAGGAGCAAGATATATCATTGCAATGATGCAATATTTAACCAGATGGGTTGAATCATCAACAATAAAATATTGTAGCACAAAAACTGCAGTGCACTTCCTGTTTGAACAAGTAATTACAAGATTTTGATAACCTATAATTTTGATGAGTGATCAGAGAAATTGTTACATCAATAGTACCATCCAGGAAATGACTGAAGAATTTGAGATACACCATCATAAGAGCACTCCTTACCTTCCTCAAACTAATGGAATAGTGGAAGCATTTAATAATATATTGGAGAATGCCTTTACTGAAATTTGCAATGTAAACATGGATAATTGGGATTTGAGGATACCAACAATATTATGGGCCTATAGAACTACATGCAAGAAATTCACAGGGAAGACACCTTTTAGATTGGTATATGGTTAGGAATCAGTAGTCCCTTTGGAATACTTGATACCTATTTTTCGCATTGCAGCCATTACAAACATGGCAGAAAGAGGCGCAATACAGGAAATATTGTCTCAACTCATGGAACTAGAAGATGACAGTATTATGGCTGGTTTCCATTAGGAAGTACATAAATCAAAGGACAAATCTTGGCATGATAGACACATTAAGAGGAAAAAAATTAAGGAGATATGGTTCTTCTCTATGAAAAGAAGTATTTATAGCACCCAGGAAAATTTAGGATGCATTGTCTAGGGCCATATGAGATCAAGTCTATCACAGATGGAGGTGTTGTGTAGCTACAGGATTTAGTAGACAAGGAAACTCAAGGACTGGTGAATGGAAGTCGAATGACAATGTATAGGGACAGTTGACCCAGTAACATTCAGTAGTTGTAGTGAAGAAATTTAGAGTTGTAAATAGTGTATATAGTAGGAGTTAAAAGAAAAAAAAAGAAAAAAAATGGAAAACAAGAAAAATACCAAAAGAGGTAGTAGATAGATAAGTGGTAGAAAGGAAGTTGTATGACATAACAAAAAATATACAGTAAGTAGTATGAAATAACATGGATACAATGCGCACCAGATAAATGAGACAAGACAGAAAAGGAAGTGCACTAACAGAATAAAGAAGCAGTTGGAAGAAGTCTTTAAAATTATTCCTGACAACACAGAAGAAGGAAACATACCAACATAGGATAAAATTAAGAAGATAACACAGGATATGGAGACATATAGAAGCCACATTACAGAGTTAAAAAACTCCTAGAAACACCTAGCACACCACCAAAAGTAAGAAAACAAAGGGAGAAGGAGGCTACAAGTCATATGGAGAGCATTGCACAGATGGTCTAGGAAATCACAGAGTTGTATAATAAGAGCACGTAGTTATGGAGGAATCTCCAGGAGGATGACAAACTGTAGTCTAGTTAGACTAGAAAGAAGAAGGGGTAAATACTGCAGTACAATAACTAAAGAAAAGGAAGAAAGTGATGAGAATATCGAAAAGGTTGAAAAGGGAGCATAAATTGAAGAATTTGCAGGCAGAACTGAAGACGATACAAGAAGGAAAGAAGTCAAGGAAGGTGCAATTGGAGCCACTAAAATAAGGCGCAGAACAAATGTTGATAGAGATTAACACAGATAAAGTTCATATTGAACAAGTTGGATTGGAGAGTGAAGAATTGTTGAAGGAACATATTACTGCACAGACTGTGGAGACGGTAGCAGAAAAGAGTGCACACGTAAAGTCTCAAGATGAAGAAATTTCAGGTAGGTTCCAGGAGCTGGAGAAGTCAGTGCAAGAGGAAAAAACTACATGAGTGGCTCAGGATGAGCCACAAGTGAGTGTTGGGGGCTTGTTGGTGCAGGACATTTTGCAGAAAATAGCAGTAAATTATGAAGACAGTTAGAAAATTGACCAGAAAAGGAGCGCGCACTAGAAAATAGGGAAAGTGAGTGCCACAAAATGAGGAAACTCAAAGGAGGAAATAAGGAGATGGATAGAGGAGGAAAATTGTTATATCTTAGACCAGCCATGCACAGAAAGTTAGAATGTGGAAAACCAAATCCACCTAGGGTTAGTGGGTTAGGGTTTTGGTCATTTTTGTAATGGGTTTTAACCCATTTTTGTAATATAAATATGTATTGGTATATTTGAGGAGATATATTTAATGTGGTGGAGTGATGAGTGAATGATGAGCTACTATTTTGATGAGCTTAGAGTCAGTTTTGGAGACAAAGAGATGCATTTTAACTGAGGGATAGGTCGCAAGCTCTAGAGATTAGTGCATCTTGGTCAGCCTTTTACCACTTCTTATGTAATGTGCACAATGTTATAAACTTGATGAAGAATAATAAAAGAGAGAAGAATGATAGATCTTTGTGGACGTAGCCTAGGGGGGGTGAACCGCAGTAAAACCTTGTGTCTTTGTGTGGAATTTTTGTCTTATTCCTTGTAGTTACTTAGTTATGATGAATGAATGGATCTATTAGAAGTAAGATGTAGCACACACTAGAATAGTTATGATATTTACTGTAGAATTATATTTAATGAATGAAAATGATTATAGTATGGTGGATATGGATATAATGATGTGTTAGAATGGTAGATCTAATGTATGTGGAGGTAGTAATAATGTTTGACATCTGTTATCAGACTAATCGGTAGGTGCAGACACTAACAGATCTCCCTAGATCCACCTATATCTAGAACAAAATAGGACAGGACATGACTCTTTCCCTAAGTTTTGACCATTGAATAAGCTAGTAGGAAGGAATAAGTAACATACCTTAATATCGCTTCCTAGAGTCTCTGTTGCTTCTGCTTCGCTACGGTGCTCTTGTGAAGTCAAGACCAATACAACACAAACCAACCAAAGTGAATATAGAAAAATATATTCAATTGTCAACTTATGTGTATGATCAAGGAATTACACAATAAAGTGACAATAGCTTTATGGGAAAGGGACATGCCACTGTATCATATTGATTGAAAGTAAAGATTGCAACCTGATCGCCTTGATGTCACAAGATTCCTTTCGATGGCTCTTGGCTCCAACAAACACACTTGCTCAATCCTTGTATGAAGAAGATCAAATCCTCTTGATAGACTTGCTAGAGTCTCCAAGCTACTATTCAGGCTAAATCCTTCACACAATTCTTTCACCAATTCTCCAATGAATCTTGCTTAACCTTTTCCATGAGAATTCCCTCAATATATAGGAGAGAATGAGATAGTTACTTGAATAGGAATGATCCCAAAATATCAGGGAATCTAGTACAAGGATAACCATTCGAATGCCAACCCATTCTTCTAGAAGATTCCCTTCTAGAAACATCGAGAATTCATCTTTTTCCATGCTTTAGGAAGAGTTTGCACCTTGGATATTCAATAGAGTGCAAGAAGTTCACACCCTGGGTTAAAGCAGCCTGCGAGAATGGGTCATTCTCGTAGCCAAATATATTAGCAGCCTGCAAACTTTCTTCAAAAATTAGTTTTCCGGGAAGAGATGAAAGTAACTTTTCTCAGGAGAAAGTTCTTATGAAGAGCTTGAGTACACCATCATCAATACATCATCATGACGACCAAAATCATGGGTAACAAAATTCCCCCCAAAGTATGAGGTTGGAATCAGTGACAACCGAAAGACTTTGTAAGCTGCATGTGTGTGTTAGAAATTAGGAGCACACCTAATCGGAAACCTGCGAACAACCAAGCATTTGCAAAATATTATATATATTAATTCTAAGGTAGGCATTCCCATACTCAGATCACAGACTGATGACATCGTAGACATTGGTCATGGCCACCAATCATACACTGTGGATCCATGCCATCAAAAAATAGCATAGACACCAGGAATACACTGTGGATCTATGCGAGAAAATTCAAATTCAGACGACATAGCCACAAGACATACACAGTGGATCTATGTGTCGCAGATTATACATACTCCATCGCAACCTAGACAAAAAGATGATATATAGGGTCTTCAATTTCATCACCCATAGTACAAATCTAACCATGTGATTACATGTGTTGATGTCGAACATGGCAGAAGCCACTTGATTACCGGTCATTGATGAAATCGTTAACAAGTGTGAGGGAAATCACCATTGATGTCAATGACTCCCAAGGTACTCTAGTACAATCCATCGAGTGTGAATGAAATGAGTTGAAGTCGAACATCTGATGGAATCTTTCGATCAAGGGTCAATGATGGAAACCCACTGTCAAAAGCGAGGAAACCTGTCATTGAGGCATGCAAGCTCCAAGGTACCAAAGAATTTCTAAGTCTTGATTCCAGATAATGAGCTGAAGTCGACGGAACAAAACTTGTCACAGGAGGGCCTTGATGTATCCCCCATCAAATGACATGAAATGAGTAACATATTTTGAAGGTGAAACAGAGTACGATGTAAATTAAACTAGACACAGGGAAGGTCGACACAGAGAGAATGGAAAATTGTAGATGGCCGACTCAATAAAGGTTTTAGATGGACTTCTCTTGAACATATGAATGATACGACCAATGATTTGGCAGCATTGACTCAAAGATGACACAGGGAATGAAGTTGTAGCAAATCGAATGAGAGACAAATGGATTTACCAAACTGACTTCAAATGATGAATAGGGGGTGTCATGTTCAAGAGTGACACTTACTGCCAATAAATACGAAGATGATAACATATCCCTTTCCCAAATTTTTCCCCACCATTTCTGGCGAGTACCTCTTTATTTTTACGCAAGATTGAGGAGGATAACATATGCTTGTTGATATAAGATTCTCCTTTGGATAAGTCCTTCGGAGTATGTTTAACGAACTCTAAGAAGGAGTGGTGTGGTCCCATTACGGGTCTGTCGATGTTTGTTTAATGAGTCCAAAGATAGAAAACTCGAAGGTTTTTCATGATTATAGAGTCTAGAAAAACACTTAAAAGAGAACTCTCCAAGTTCATTTTTCATAAAATAGTCCGGATGAGACTGAAAAAGAGATAAATTATCGCTCACCAGATGCTTACTTCAAATACTTTATCGAGTGTGAAAATAGAAAGGTCGCTTGGCTATCTCTTCATGTTTAGAGAGTCCGAAAAGAGCTTAAAGAGGACTCCAGGGGGGTTCCTTTTTCATATAACCTTGTTGAGCTCGAAAAAGTGATAAAAGTATGCTTGATCGTGTTCTCATGTATTTTTGAGCGCAAGAATGGACAAAGACCACGCTCGAGGTTTTATACAAAAACCATAAAAAACAATCAAAGCACACGATGACAAAGAAAAAATATGTCTGCATCCCTGTATAGGAACCTTGAAGTCATTATGCCTACAAAAGTTACACTCAAAAGGACATTAGGGATTAGGGTTTAATAGATTAATAATCATAAAAAACCAAATGACATAGCAAAAGTAAATAAAAAGGAGTAAAAACTCTTTTTACCATATCATTTTTACTTTTCCACTATTTGAGCTCAAAAAACCCCTCTTTTACCCTCGAAGTTCGGCGTTAGATTGCGGGAGTTACAAGCGTCCATTTAGTGAGTCGTCAGTGACAGTAAGGTAGTCTCTTTGTCTTCTACTCGTTCATGGTTTAATTTTGCATTTTCATTGGGTAAAAATTCATTTTTTAAGTTGATTTTATGATCCCTACTTGCGCTCCACCATTCTCGCAGGTGGGCTACAGGGGACCTACAAGAATGGGTGATTCTCACAGGTGACCCCACAACAGCCTGCGAGGTTCTCGCACTGTTCCCAAAGGGAACCTGTGAGAACCGCAAAGAACAATTTTTTTTTAAATTTAACTCAATGAAAAGAGAACCAATTAATAAATAGACTTGCTAATCTTCTCTTTGTGCTTCTTATGCAGGTGATTGACCATCAAAATGGTTCTTGAATGGTGCGAAAGGGAGCACGAAGAAGACAATGCAATTGTCGAAAATCATCCACCCACTATTGCTTCTTTGAGAAACTATGGCCTTCTAAACTACTTTTGTATCCTGGGCATGAGGGCCCATGTCAGGTTATTAGAGTACCTAGTGTGTATGTGGGATCCCGATTAGTAGGTATTTCATGTGGGGGTCCACACACTATCCTTAGATATTGAGGACATTTATTTTTTTGACTGGATTGTCACGGCGGGGGTACTATGTGAGCCTGATTGGTAGCAGAGGTGGTGGGCTGCCCATGAGTGAGTACTACCATTTGCACTGTGTTCCCGAGGCAAAGAGAAAGAAAGGAAAAGTAGTTATTTGGGGGGTACAAGATTTGAACCTCCGTACTATCCTATTCACCATAGCTCGGATGGCTAGGAGTTATGCTCCTCACATGGCATTACAGAGTTACTTCTAGTATGCTATTGATTATACTGAACCTTGGGTTTTCAACTGGGCAGATGCAATGCTTCGTAGCGTAAAAAGGCAGTTGAGCAAATGCAGATGAGGCAAGCTAAAGCAATTCGGGTACGGATCTTTATTAGTGTCCTTCTCTCTTGAGAGGGTTCCATTATTGAGGCTGCAGGTTGAGTGGAATTTACCGGCTCCTAGGGATCCAAGGATGCTGAGATGGTGTCAGTTTATGGCCCGGCACGTAGCTGGACCAATCATCAAGTATGATGATACTTTCTTTGACTGGCTTCAACCACAGATGTTGATGGTTGACGACTATGCTTATGTCGGGTTGGATTTCCGAGGAGATCCAGACTTAGTACTGCCATAGGATGCTCAGTGGGGGGAACTTGGTAAGAAGTACACACATTTTTTCCTTTTTAAATGTTTTTTTGAATTTTTATCATATTCAAATGTTTTTGTTTTATAAGTTCTTCCAAAGACTAAATACAAAATTCATTTTTGATGACACAGATGTTGAACCTTATTGACCTCCTAGTACTTTTCCCATTCAATGACGAGGAGAGGTAGCGACAGTGACACAATATGTCGAGGACTATCAAGTAGTGGAACAAAATATAGAGGGCCTAACCGTAGATATTCCAGACATGCCTCTTGAAGAGGTTCCACGACGCGATCAACGTCATACTGTAGGAGTGTTAGGTTCCATGAGTCGACTACTCTATAAGGTTGCTCAAGCAGTCATGTGTTACCATGAACGTCATCCATGATGTCACTTTGTAGAAGCTATGAGCTTTAGATTTTGACATTTTGGTCTTTGGACAAAATTTTTGTAAAAAACTCTTTTTATCGTTATATATACAGACGGCTTCTACCGGTTTACCATGTGTTGTGTGAATATTGATGTGATTGATTTATAAATGATTCAAATGTCTGTCTAATACATAATTATCCAATGCATCTGTTAATGTATTTAGATATCTAGGAATATGTTGATATGCAATGTAATCAAAATAACATTCCAAGAGGCGAATTCGCAAATACACCCATAACAAAGTAGGACTTTGAATAGTATAGACATTAATTAATTGTAGTACTACAAGCTAGGAATCGAGTCACACAACCAAATGACAAATTCCAAGTGAGATAGAATCAACCAATAATTCAATAACGACACTATACTCTGCAATGTTGTTGGTCACACGGCCGAGGCACACACCTCGTAAGGAGACAAGTTTGTTTGTAGAGGTGTAAATTGCCCATGCAGCGGAAGAAAGGTTATGAGTACTATGGCTAGCGCCATCAGTGAAGCCAATATAGGTTAGTGAAGACTCCGATATATGGAAATCAAACACAATGCCACATAAGGGAAGGGACCAGATAACGACAAAAGCAAGCTATAGTAACACACAAGAAGTATGATACAATAAAAATACAAGTACTTGTGCACATATGATTTTATGCATAGTACTTCTTCAAGTACAACCCATTCCTGGRTTCACTCAAAGGGATACCATCATAATCTACTAACTCATAAGCTCCTTTTTCCAAAACTCGTCGAACGATATAAGGACCTCGCCACATGGCTTCGAATTTTCCATCTCCTAGCATATCTCGATCTTGATCATATAGGAGAACAAGATCTCCTTTCGAGAAAATGCAAGGCTTGACATGTTTGTCGTATTGGGCCTTGACACATTTTTTCTGAGCTTCTATGACTAGGGTGGCATCGCATCGAGTTTCATCTAATCGCATAAGATAGAATAGACGTTCTTCCTTAACAGAAGTGTTGGGTAGGAGTTCAACAACTAGTTTTAAAGAGGGTATCTCGCATTCAATCGGGAGAATGGCTTCCACACCATAGACTAACCGAAAAGGTGTAAACCTAGTAGCGGACTTGACGGATGTCCGGTACACCCACAATGCCGAAAATAACATTGTGTGACAACTTGTTTTATGAATCCCTATCATTTGTTGGAGAATAGTTATGAGAAATTTGTTAATCTCTTCGACTTGGCTGTTGGCTTGTGGATAATAGGGCGTTGAGTTATCATGGCGAAGACCCAACTTTTCAGTAAGTTCGGACATCATAAAATTCCTGAAGTGGCTACCATGATCGGTGGCAATAGCTTGGGGAACACCAAAACGAGTTATAACGTGATTAAAAATGAATAATGTTGCGGTATTTCCAGTGTTGTCAAATGTTGGCATCGCCTCGACCCATTTCATAAAGTAATCAATGGCTACAATGATGTAACCATGCCCCCCGGCTAAGTGACGGTGACATGTCATGAAGTCGATGCCCCATTTCGCAAAGGGACCAACTGAGACCACAGGGTGAAGAGGAGTAGGATGTGACCATATCTTTTGATTATAGGTCTGGAAAGCATGGCATTTATGAACGACGATGATGTAGTCATTAAACAAAGAAGGCCAAAAATACCCTGCTCATAAGATCTTCTGGGCAGTAGCATACCTAGACATATGACCACCACATGTTCCAGAATGGAAGTCATTCAGAGCTTTCTCATCTTCGTCAAATGTTAGGCAACATCGAAAAACAGATTCAATTCCCCGACGATAAAGAGTATCCTTGAGAATAATGTATTGATGATCTTGATAGCGTATGCGACGTCAGTCAGTACTAGACAAAGTTGGCCGAAAATTCTGGGTTTGGAGATATATAATGATATCCCCATACCAAAGATCATCAGTGCTAATAAGAAAAACAGATTCATTGGGTAATGAATTGGTTGCTACATTTTCCATTGCAGAATGGGGAAATTCACATATCAACTCAGCAAAAACTAAGGACTTCTTAGTCTTGGCGCGGTCGAATTCCAAGTCAAACTCCTAGAGTATCACAATCCATTTGGAGTATTTGCACCCTAGCAATTGATGTGTAAGAATGTGTTTCATAGGGTTGCAATGAGAAATCACTGTAGTCTTGCGTGAGAGGATATAGTGCCGAAAGCGTTGGACGGCTTGAACGACAGCCAAGGCCAGTTTCTCGACATGTAAATACTTGATTTCAGTCGACGTGAGACTTCGACTCAAGTAGTAAATAACATGTTCGTTGTTAGGATCATCCTCTTGGACGAGGACCATACCAATAGTGTACTCTGAGGAAGCAAGATAAAGGAAATAGTCGCGACTGTAATTGGGGGGAAAGAGAAGAGGAGCACATGTTAGGGACAATTTCAAAGCTTCAAAAGTATGGTTGGCAATGGTATCCCAGACGAACTCTGAATCCTTTTTTAATAGTCGTGTAAATCCATGATTTATCTCGGCATAATTTGGGATAAAACGATGAAGAAAGTTTTCTTTCCCCTGCAAACTGTGTAACTAGCGAAGAGTAGAAGGAGGAGAGAGATTAAGGATCACCTCAACCTTTAAAGGATCCACCCGGATCCCTTGACACAAAATGATAAAACCTAGAAGATGGTCGGATTCTACACAGTAAACACACTTATGAGGATTCAAACGTATACAGTAGAATTGACAGAGAACGAAAATGGCTCGAAGGTGGATTGGGTGATCGACTCTGTGCATTGAATGAGCGGGTAAATCATCCAAATAGGGTTGAACAATTTTCTTGATATCATGGAAAGCATAAGACATAGCGCGTTGAAAAGTGGCACCAACGTTCTTGAGACCAAAATAAAGTTTTTGATAGGCAAAAGTGCCCCAAGGATAAATAAAAGAAGTCTTATGTTGATCCTCGGGAACAATGTTGATTTGATTATATCCGAAGAAGCTATCCATGAGAGAGATGATTTCACTTCCAGCGCAGTCATCGACAATCTGATCGACGAAAGGGGTAGGAAAGTTTTCTTTTGGACAAGCTTTGTTGATATCCCTATAATCAATGCATAGACGAATGGTTCCTTGTTTCTTATCAATCGAGACAAGATTGGAAACCCCAGTCTATGAGATCCATCGAATAAATAAAGTCGTCTTTAAGAAGTTTCTCGACTTCAAGCTTGATAGCAGTCGCTTTACGTGGGTGAACTGGACGAAGGCATTGCCGGATGGGTTTAGCGTCGAGGTATGTCTTGATCTCATGTATCACAATCTCATGGTCAATACCCGACATTTCTTCGTAGCTCCAGGAGAAGATGTCACGAAACTCTTTGAAAAGGGACGTATAGGTGACTATTTCATCAGGGGAACACAAAGCTCCAATATGGACATTTTCGACGATTCCAAGTTTGACGGACATGTCAAGGGGAATTGTGGGTGAGATATTACTTAAGTTCCCTTCGGAAAACACATCGTGTGCAGACTCGGGAACGATCGAGATAACAACAACGGTTGACGGGGTCAAAATCCGTTGGTAGTTCTCAAGAGTATGTTGCTCCAGAAAGAGGATGGAACAATGATCCCCATCATCCCAAGGGGTGTCCTCCATGACAGACATGATCATTTCGTCTGTGGGAAAAATGACATGGAAAGGATCCGAAGGCAACTCATCAAGAGAGGGGGTAGGAGGTGTTACCAATTGAATGGCTTGATAGGTAGACTCAACCGGACTTAACGACATTGTGTCGCTGAAACGAAGATGATCTCTAGGGTCAGGTATTATCCAAGGGTCGTGAGATGCAAAAAGTTCATGAGGCAAATTGGAGATCATATTGATGGAAGAAACCGATGAGCGTGGAACATCGGGCGATGGAATGGGGAAAGTACCCATTAACAAAGAGTCTTTTAAAAGGCCTACACCGACGTTCTCATAACCCAGTGGGGTTTTAGCAATAAACGGTACGTTGCCAGTATGAGTATCATAATTGAAGAAGGCTAGTTGATCAATGGTGACAACCTTTTCTTGATGAGGGAAACATACTACATGGAGAAGTGTCGACACAACTATGTGCATGGAATCGATCCAGCTGCGGCCAAGCAAAAGATTATAATCAAGGGGAGAATCAAAGACTTCCACTTTGAATTGGACCTTTTTTCCTTCTAACGTGATGGGAAATGAAGGAATAACATCGTAGGGTTTAAAACTAGAGACATTAAAGGATTTAAGAGTGTTCTGGGATTCATTCAAAGAAGGAGAGCCAATGGCTTTCCAGCAATCAAGAGACATAACACATGTCGAGGCACCCTCATCGATAACAGTTCAGAAAATGTTTTTTTCAAAGACAATCACTTGGATCTGGAATACGAGTTGAGGGGGTAACCTTGGAATGTGATCGTCCAAGTCAAATATTATTAAATTCGTATCTGTCGAGTCAATTCGACCGATATCTTTCAACAGTGCCTTCTGTTGTGCGGGACAAGTTTGAAGGACTTTAAGGATTGACATCGCAGAAGGTGCTTGGGCTAGATCTTCAAAAATGTTGTAGTGCTGGGCATCATGAGTGTGAGGATTGAAAGCCGATTTCCGAGCGACACCCTTTGGGGGGGGTCACAGAACTGTGTCACTGGAGAGGGTTATGTTGAGGAAGGCGGTAGATCATCAACCTTTTCTTTAGAGGGAGAATAATCTTTGGCGCGAGTACTGAGTGCAATGTTTCTTTGCTTGGAATCACCAGTACACATCAAAACATATGATGTAGTAGAAGAGGAGGGTTGGTCATGAATGACCAACTAGTCCTGTTGTTGAGATAAGAAGGGGTGGGACAAAATGGTTGGTGCAGGTGGTTTTGGAGCGCCTTTAAGGAACTTAGTGACCTCGGCACGTCATTGACAATCTTTCATGTAGTGATCATCACCACATATAAGACAAGGGTATCATGGTTTACGCTTATCCAGATTGTCAACAGGGGTAGTTTTGGTTTTCTCTACTTGAGAATTATTTTTTCCCTCCTTATTCTTACCTCTCCCCTTTTTATATTTGTTTTTACCGGTTGGGGTAGATTGGACTGCATTTACCTTAGAAGTCTTGCTGGTGGGAGGGGCAGGAGACGAAGCATTTGGAACATTAGAAGAAGTAGATTTGGGGTTTGTGCTTGAGGCGGAATGTGGTTGGGCCTGGGAAGAGCCAACACACCATCATCTACATGCAAGGCAGCTGGAGTAGTTGAAGTGCTGGAAGTATTAGGACGAGGTAAGTCCAGTTGTAAATCATAAAGGGTTCCCATTTGTGAGTAAACGAGGTCAAGATATTGAGCATGACTTATATCCTGCTCTTCAGTGACTACGCCACCCATGGAAATGTCCTTACCGATGTCATTCACAAATTATTTTATAAACCACTCTGCCAGTAACTAATTAGGGAGCTCAAGTTTAATGAGACGTCGTCTCCTATGCCACCCATGGATGTGATCAGATATATGAGTTCCTTTGTTCTGTTTGAAGGAAGTCAAAATCTCGGTCCCTGTGTCATAACGGATTGGCAACTGGTAATGCATAAGGAAAGCCATAGCTAGGGTGTTGAAGTCAGAGAAGAAACCTCGCGGCAATTCAATATACCACTTCGCAGCAGAACCGGTAAGGGTTCATTGAAAAATACGTAAATGAATAGAGTCATCCATCAACGAGTTGGATGAACACCATAGGTGAAAAGTCATAACGTGATTGTTGGGGTCCTCTCCTGCTTTACCGTCGAATTTAGGAATGTCCGATGGAAGCTTGGATGGTATAACAGGCCATTGGGGAGAGTGACGAATAGGATCATTTAAAATCCTTGACAAATCCAGAAGATCCAAAGTGGCGAGAAAGGGTAACTGTCGATTCACCTGTGGGTACTGGTGGCTCTGGGGAGGAAGTTCTGTTAGCAAACCAGTAGGACCATAAGCAGTCTGCATATAATGTGAAGACTCAGGCATATTTGGTGGTGGTTGGAGAGGATAGTAGCTCATAGGAGTATACCCTGGAACAGGGGCTTGAGTTTGAGCATTCGCCCCCCAAATGGGATTGAACGAACCTGGATATGGTTGGCCCATACTAGGGGGTGTTACAGACGCAGTTGGAAACTGTTGCCCCCTAGTCGTTTGAGGAGGATTTTGTATCAACTGATTCCAATACTGGTCCAAGGATGGAGGTATGTTTTTCCCATAAGGTGGGGTCTCTCCTCCCATTGAATTTGGTGTTCCAATTGGGGGAAAAGTTCCAATTGGGATTTGCCCACTGAGAGGGGGTTGTGTCATACCACCTTGGTGAAATTGTCCACCAACTGGAAACTGGTAATTTGGAGTGAATGATGGAATAGTTCCACTAGGATTAGGATTGCCAATAGAAGACGAAGAAGGTCCTCCAAAAGGAAATTGAGGGAGTGTTGGAACAAAACCAGGAAGAAAGTGCCCAGACGAAGAAGGACCACCAGGAGAGCCGGATGGAGTTTGTGCGGGAGTAGGAATGGAAGCATTCAACACACGATATCCAGGTGGTAGTGTCAGAGTGACGTTGGGCGTTCGCGGTGTGTTGATGGGAGCAAGACTTATCGTAGTAAACCCAGTTGGAACACTTGTAGTAGCTGTGAGATGGGCCATTTCGGCAGGGATGGTAAAGTGATAAGCGATAGTCATCGGTACTGTCTCTGTACTAGAGATTTTAGAAATCATAGGGGGGTTGATTTTGAAAATCACAGGTGAACCTGGACCAAAAATTTCCCATCGAAAAACACCCGTAGACCAAAAAAGGATCTTGGTCCCTAGGTCTAGTTGGACATCCAAAATACACAACAATTAAGTCTCCAGAAGAGTTTTCTCGCATAAAACGTCTCTCAGAATCGAGATGAAGTCGAAAGTCCTCTCGAGTATTTGTAATTCACAAATGTTCTAGAGAGTCAGTTTGTTCCACTTGTGGTGTGGTGATGACGGTGACTTCACTTTACCGAGGATAGCCCTCAGGTGTACTTGTAGGAAAGGGTTGAGAACCTTCTAGATGCTCTGGAGATAAACCCTGCATTCTACATGAATGATGTGGAGGAGCTATTGTAAACGAGTGACAAACTTCGCGAAGAAAATCCTATGGTCAACTTCGAGAAACAATCAACACGCGCTAGTAAACAAAATCTAGGAAGCAACACCAGGAAAACAAGACCTTCTAATTTCGAAGCTAGTAGTTGGTGATGAAATCCAACGTCACAACAACGAGAAGAGAAGGAGCTGGGCTAGGGTGGAAAAGTTACATTGATGACCTGCTTAACGGACTTACACCCTGGTGCAAGCTCCCACACATATTCATGGGTATACCCTCCAAGGAGCCCGAGTGATTTTGGTCAACGTCAATTCCAGGTACCGTGAAGACTTTCCCCTTCACAGTCACCTCGTGTAAGAACCTAGAAAGATAGGCCACCAAGGTCACCACCAACAACAATAAATCCTAGGGTGACAGTCGACAGTCCGATCCACACGCAAGGGCAGGGTATCTAGCCCAAAATCAACTCAAAAGGCTCCCACTCATCATTGTGGGTATACTCCGAGTGATCCCTGTAATACGTGTAATCTCTACACTGATATCAACAAAGCAGGGTGAGTAACTCTATCAATATCAATGCGACCTCGTGCTTGACCCTTGTGTGAGAAGGGCTTCCCAGGACAAGATGTTGCAAATGGAATTTAACACTCCCTAACACAAGATGCTATTGTGTGTTTTGTGCTTTTGGAGAGTGTATCTCTCTTCCTACTCCAAAGCGCTAGCCTGGTTAAATGTTGGTGTAATAGAGCCCTAGAAAAGAGTTACTAGATAAATTTTATGATTGCGCAATGTTATTAAGAGATGTTGTTTACTCAAAGAAAATAGAGATGAAACTTATGTTGTATGACTCTGACCCAACAATGCATGGATGAGAATGAAATATATCAATTTTCGTTCAATGAATCCTATGTATGGGAGGGAAAGAGAAAGTTTTCCAGATCAACCTTGAACTACATATAATTTCCTTAAAAATGAAAATACAACAAATCACGCATCAATAACAATTCTCTATTGTTTCTTTTTCAATAATTTCAACAATTGATTTTCAATGTTTTCGAAGACGAAAAATATTTTTTGAAAGGAAAACGTTTGTTCACTTGTCAAAAAGGACCCACACCATGATAGTGAGAGTACTGAAAATAAAAAACTAATGAACAATCAATGATAAAAACCCAAATGACTCTTTCAATGAAAACAAAAATAACAAGCAAACCAATATAGTCTTTTCAATTACATAAGAAAAATGATCTTTCAAACAAGAAGCAAATGATGAAGACCAAAAAAAACTGAACTTTCAACCGATCACCGGTTCTTAACTAATCAAACACACTCAGATTCTGAAATCAGAGAGTATGGTTATGCCAAGAAAAGTCAAGAAATCAAAGTCAAGACAAAAGTGACAAGAAGAGCCTTGAAATCCTAAGACCATTCATGCACGAAAACGAAGACAAGAAGAACATCAATCAATGGTCCAAGAAACTCTTATGAGGCACCTAGACTGATCTGGGCAGTTGAAGATGCCAAAACTCAAATCCAAAATTTTGAAAAAATGAGTTCGCAGGCTGGCAATAATACACAATGTGAGAATCACTGATTCTCATAGGTGACCCTTGAGTAGAGTGCGAGAACCTTGCATTGAACCTAAAGGCAGAGTGTGAACTCTATAGATTCTCGCAGGCTATAGTGAAGTGCAGTGCGAGAACCTCTGAAAATAGTCAAATTTTTGGAAAATGAAACAAAATTTGAAAAGGCTTCTGGACCCAGAGGGTCTATCAGGATATCCTGAAGACTCAGAGATTGATAGGAAAGGAGAAAAGTAAAACAAGAGCAAATGGCCATGAAAAAACACCAAAAACCACAAAGAAAATGGGATTTCTCTAGTGGAGTCGCCAATTTTGTTATCAGACTAATCGGTAGGTGCGGACACTAACAGATCTCCCTAGATCCACCTGGATCTAGAAGAAAATAGGACAGGACATGACTCTTTCCCTAAGTTTTGACCATTGAATAAGCTAGTAGGAAGGAATAAGTAACATACCTTAATATCATTTCCTAGAGTCTCTGTTGCTCTCGCTTCGCTCCAGTGCTCTCGTGAAGTCAAGCCCAAGACAACACAAACCAACCAAAGTGAAGATAGAAAAATATATTCAACTATCAACTTATGTGTATGATCAAGGAATTACACAATAAAGTGAGAATAGCTTTATGGGAAAGGGACATGCCACTGTATCATATTGATTGAAAGTAAAGATTACAACCTGGTTGCCTTGATGTCACAATCTTGAGTTCGCACCCTGGCTATTCAACACAGTGTGAGAAGTTCACACCCTGGCTTAAAGCAGCATGCGAGAATGGGTCATTCTCGCAGCCAAATATATTAGCAGCCTACGAACCTTCTTCAAAAATGAGTTTTCTGGGAAGAGATGAAAGTAACTTTTCTCAGGAGAAAGTTCTTATGAAGATCCTGAGTACACCATCATCAATACATCATCATGACGAACAAAATCATGGGTAACAACATCCCTACAACAACCTCCCTTCCACGATTGCAGACATCTGGGTCCATCAATCACCCATAAAGCCATCTCAGGTGAAACTTCATTGTGCACTATGTGCATAGTGTTTTCTTCTGGTCTCCCAGAAGGCCCCGATGGTTTGCAAGGTTTTGTTAGAAACCTAAGGTAGAACCCAGGTCATCCCAAACACTCCAACACACATGAACATGAATTTCCAAAGATAGAATAAAGAAGAAATGGACCATATAGGAAACTGGCTATAAGATTCAAAAGATGCACCATGTACCCCATACACTGTTGCACACATCCTCCTCCAACTGGGAATTCATCTCTACACACCTCCACTCCCAACTGAGATATAGATTTCACCTCTACACAAAAATTCACAATCACCTATGTTGTATAATGTACTTAATTTGTCTTGGTAGAAAGAGAAACTATTTAAACACTATAATCAAAGTACAATGTTTTATGAGAAGAAGATGGAAATGATTATGTTTGACAAAAAGGAAAAGAAAAGAAAAATATAAAGTAGACAAGAAGTTCATTAAGAACAATCTGATATGGCCTATATGGATAAATTTTGATGTTCAATTAAGGTACAAATTAGTATGATTAAATATGAAATGTAAATATGATGGAAGGAACAATACCTTAGGAAAGGGGTATATATTAAATACTAGCTTTGGTTTTCATCTATATTCAACAAAAGGTGTTCCAATAGTAAGGATCCAAAACTAGATCTAGGACCTCCTCCAACTGCATTGAATACTAAAAATCCTTGAAAATGATGCAATTATCGCAGAGCTTTCTTATTCTATCTAGACAACTGTCAAATACATATTTTCCCATTGACAAATGGAGAGACAAAAATTCACTGTCAGCCTAAAGAATAAAGCAAACGTCACCTAAAATCACACACCATCTAAGAATTTGACTTTTTATTTAGTATTGCTGATAAAACTTTGTTTTTTATTGTTATGTACATATGTTGCTACTACCATCTTGATGGGGAATTACTGATGAGGTCCACTTGGAGTGTACCACAATTCCACCAAGTTTTTTGAAGTTGTTTAAAAAATGAATGCGTCTATATTTTCCATGAGAGGCTTGCATACTTAAAAAAATAATGATAATCTCAAAATTCATCTAAACAATAGATCAAAGAATGCATCCTTTTCATTTTTATTTTCACATAATTTTGAAGTCTTACCCTGATCTCCACAAACTCTTTCGTTGGGCACATAATGATTAATTTTAATATGCTAAGGTTGATTTTATTTTGTGTTCCTCCCAACTTTCTTTGGCATATAGGTTGATTGTCATTAGTAGTTTACACCTAGATATACATGGTACATATGTAAAATGAGAAAAATGGAAGGAAAAATGGATTAAAGGGATATGCATTACCTACATGCATGGAGTAAATCTGAACTAATCCACTTGACAAATCAAACAATTCACATTTAAATCAATTTTAAATGGAAGGGGTAGATATTTTCCACAAAATTACACTTGAAGACTCAAATTAGGCCTCTTGTGTTAATCACTGTTAAGAAATGAATCAACCCAATGAGATGACCCAAGGGTTCATAAAATGCCTAAGCTCTCTACAAATGTTTGCAAGTAATATGTAAAAGAACAGGAGTAGGAAATACGACCAATATAATGGTGAAATAAGTTATTCAAGGTGAAAAAGTTTCCTCTATGGTCTTTTCCTAACCTTATCGATAATTATTGTTCCCACCTCTAGTTTCACTGAAGAAAGCACTATGTGCATAGGTTTCTCCATTTATTATTCCATCATTTCATCACTGCATATGGAAAATAATTTCAGGCTAAATATTTACCATGCCATACAATAATTTCAAACTCTATCAATCTGTTTACATTGCACAATAATCTTCTGCATCTTTATCTATCCCTATCTCTATTAGTACTAGATCTTATCTGTTGGTTCAACTGGATCGACTGGACTAATAAAAACTGGTGCTACCATCGCATTCTTGTTGAATGGTTCTCATTATCTATCATGAAGGGTTTCTAAGAAAGGGGAAGGCTTGTGTGCCTTTACCTTTCACTTTGTATTTACCTCTACAACAACAAACTAGGTGGAAGTGGAAGTGGAAGCGATGCAGGGTTGCTACATGCAATGCAATACACATGAACAGTTTCCATGCAAAAAATGTGGAGAAAATGCACGATCAACATGAATGCAAACCTTTCATGCAAAAATTTCTCTCCCAATGGATTCCTCCAAGGTCTTGGGGTTATGATATTAAATCTTTTCACTATAGAAGGAGGGTAACCCACTTAAAAACCTTTGTATTTTGACCTTCTCATACTTTTCCTTCTTGTTGTCTAAGGATGCATAAATCCTTGGCATGATTCCTCCCATGTCTTCCATTGTTTCAACCTCCTGAATTTTGTGGACAATCCTCATTATTTCTCCTTTGTGAGGTTAGTCCCTATATAAGTGATTTCCCTCACATCCCCAACATTGAACATGTTGTTGCCTTGGCCTTTTCCCAAATGAATCTACATTCTTTTTCTCATTTTGGGATGACTAAGCTTGTTGATTTGCTTGGGAGTTATTTTAAAAAAAGGGTGGCTTAAAACATTTCTTCCTTTTATCCTTTTCCCCTTTCATCTTGTCATTCTAAGCCCTTTGGAACACTGACCTTCCTTTTCTTTTGTCATAAAGGTGTCTTTCTCTCCTTATGGTTTCCTCCAAGGTCTTGGGGTTATCATATTGAATCTTGTCACTATAGAAGGAGGGTAACCCACTTATAAACCTTTTTCTTTTTACCTTCTCATCCTTGTTGAAGTCAACATACTTCAACAATTCAAAGAACAAATTCTCATATTCCTCCATTGTCATGGTTCCAAACTTGAGTTCAAGGAACTCTTTCATCTTTCTCTCATAGTAATTCTCAGACAAATATTTCTCTTGGAAATATCCTTTGAACTTCTTCCATGAGATCCTCTTCTCATCAAGTTTCTTGGCTTGCTTAAGCTGATCCCATCATATGGTTTCCTTTCCTTGCAAGTGGTAGGTGGAAATTATATCTTCTAACCGGGATGGGTAATCATGTAGATGGAAATATTTCTTCATTTCCAACAGCTAGGCCTCTGCTTCTTTTCCTTTACTTTGTTCACCATTGAAAGTAGGTGGATTGATTTTCATGAGTTCACCTTGAAAGATGTCTACCTCAGGCCTTCTCCTTTTCCTCTGAACATGAGACACACTTGGGATACTTCTTGGTCCTAAAATTGCATGATTTATTTTAGTGGACTGCCTTGAATAATGGTGGCCCCTTCTCATGCTTCTTTACTTCCTATCATTTCCATGACCATCCCTTTTTCTATGGGCTCTAGATGTTGATACTTGTCTAGCACTAGCTTCTTTCTTGGTTCCAAAATCCTTTTTGAATTTCTTATGCAACATATTTAATCTCTGAAGTATATCTTATTGATCCTTCATAATCCTTTAATTATCAACTCTATAGCTCTGCACTTCCCTATGTAGCCTTCTCATGGTGACAAACTCTTGCCTATCTCTTCTTCCATTTGACTATGGAGTAAAATCATGAAGGTGGGTAACACTTTCATGACAATTGGGTCTCAAAAATTCCTAGCAGCAATTTTTCAGCCGAAAAAATGTTTCTAGGAATTGTTTTGGCCGAAAACATTTTTGGCTGAAAATTTGTATGTCAAATTTAATGGTTGACGGCACCCTCGAAATTCATGTACAATGTTTTTCGGATGAAATATTTTCCTCTAGTCAGCATATTTCGGCCGAAATGTTTATTTTTAACAAATTCTGTTAAAAAACTAGGTTTCGACCGAAAGATTATTTCGGCTGAAAACATGAGATTGGGACTGAAAACAAAAAGCAAAGAATTCCCCTAGCTTACCTAAACTTTAGAGGTTGCAGACTCCTGCAAATACTGAGAATTTGGTTTCAAAAATGACACCAGCATTTCCAAAATTGAATCTACTTTGAATTCCTATAATTTGTTTTCATTTTCTTTATTTTTATCTAATTTTATTTAATTGTTTAAAAAAATCACTACATAATATTTTTAGTAGACATTATGATTCGGTGAAATGAAATATCAGTATCTAGAAAAATAAACAGTGAAAATTTTAGAAAAAAATACATTCATAATCCTTAAATTGTTATTTTCAAAAGGGTATATTTAGATTTTAGTTTTAAGTAAAAATTAAGATAGATACAAGGTGTAGAAAAACATGTGTTTAAAATTTGCAGCGTTTTCATCTTGGTCAACTTCAAAAAATTCTAGAAATTATAATATTCATCCGTTAGATTAAAAATTATAGTCATAATAACATAGAGTCTTTGTAGATTGTTGAAGTATATTTCGTTTCTTAAAAACATAAGTTTAATAATAGATACATTGTTGTAGAAAAAAGTTACTCATTATCATTCTTTTCATGTTTAAGGAACATATTGTTAAACAATTGTCAAATTGACATATCAAATCGTGATAAAAAAAATGAAAAATAGTCAATGGAAAGCTAACAAAATTCTTCACAAGTTTTGTTTTTACTGTAAAGTGAAATTCTAAATGCCGGAAGTTGAAAAACTTGTGAAAATACAATTTTTTTTCTCATAAAACAAGCAAAAGTGTAACCCATCTTCACGATTTCACCCTATGTCTCAACATTCCCCATGTTGACATAAAGACCTATGATCTCTTCCCCATGGAGGTAATATCCTTTAGAATATTTCATAATTCAAGTCCTCATATAAGAACTAAAGTTAATTTCTGCACCTCTAATTCTACAAGAAATGTGCATGTAATAATTATTGTTAGAACATGCGCATTGTAAAACATTTCATTAATTAGAATACATGTTATTGTATCATCAATTTATGAAGGAAACATTGCATCAATTCATACTATGAGTACCTAGATGCATTCCTCTATGAAATAGATTTCAAATGGCTATACTCATGCCCCAATCCGATCTTTGATCTTAAAGTTATGGCTTCTTGAAAGAAAATCATTTTCACCCCTTTCTATGCACTCTCTACTGGTGCAATTTTATTAAAATGCCAAAATATGTCAACTACAGAAGAAAATATGTCAAGAATTGGAGAAAATTTTGTATTAAAAATAGATAATAATAACAACATTGAATTCATAACATCTCTCATAATTTCAATCTAACATTCCAGTAAAAAAATACAACAATCTAGAATCTGCAACTTTGTCCTTCATCACAAATTTTTTCGGACTTGGAATTTTGAGCAAAACTGCCTATCTCTCAATTTGTGCATTTTTTGAAAAATTTCACTACACCAAAGTTGTTTTTCTTGATGCATATATAAAAATTTGACTAAATAAAATTTTCCAATTTTGTGAACTAGGGTCACTTTGCCTTCTCTGGAAATCTCAAAAATCCCCAAAAAGTGGCCCAGAATAGTGGATTTTGGCCTATTTCAGTGTCCCCATTCTAATCCCAATAGGATTTATTCAGTTCATTAGTGGGTTATTTCTATGTATACGTTTTGGACTATCCCTAAGAGTTTCACCTTAATCTAGACTTCTGTCAATGATCTCGACCCAGATCTTTAAAAACCATTATTTTACAAGTTCTGTCAAATCCAAGCAGAATTGGATAAGGGCCCTCCCTCACACTTTTGTATACCTCCTCTCTATGGAAAAAACCAATAATTTTCAACCCAATTGGATGTAATTTTTTATAATTATGGCCAAAATAAGAAAATGGCCTCAGACTTAGTTTTTGTTTTTTGAAATTGTGGAACAATTTTGTCTTTGTGCAATCTCCACCAAGGATCTCAGGTCGGAAGAAATTTGGACCATTGATATACTCTCTATTGTCCATTGGTGACCATTTTTCTCCTTTAGCGTGCACAATACTTCCCCAACTGTCGATCTGACCATCGACCATCAACCCAACTCCTTGACGATCGACTTACACATAACTCCAACTCGAATGACCTAGTCGTCAGTTGTTGACCATCGGTGACCTTCATTGGTGAATGGAACTCTCAACAACTTTGTTCGATGATCGAGCCATCAATCCATCGATGATAAACGATCCCTGATGGTTTTCAAATACACTTTCCCAAATTGATTGATTTGACCATCGACCATCGACCACTTATGTTGGCTAACGTGGAATGACATGAGGATGTTGATGTGGAATGACACATCATCCCTAGGTGTCAACTTGGGTGACATGGCATGGCATGTGGATGTTGACATGGCATGACACATGGATGATGACATCATCATCCTCTTTCCCCCATTGACCATCATCCAATTCTCTTGAATGACCAAACACTTTGCCGAATTGGCTGACGCACAAGCATTGGCACATCTGTCATTGATGACTTCTCTTACCTGATTCGAAATACTTCATTGAATTCAACCAATCTTCGACCACCGACCCATGGACCATCAACGAATTTCATTGGTGATTGAAAATACTTTGGCAGATTCGACCAACCGCCGACCATCGACCATCAGAGGTCATAGATGTCTTATGGCTGACACAAAATCTTCATCATTTTAGTCAACCCATCCATTGGCCATCGATTCTCTTGGTGAACTTTAACACTTAGAATATTTCAACTTTTATCTAATTTATCTAGACTGTCGATCTAATCCCTTTCACAACCCTCGATTTAATCCTAGTCATCGATATCATCAACCTTTTAAATGGTCGAATCCTTACTAATTTTTAAATTTATCATGATGAATCCCAATTGTTGATCTTTTGTTCAAAAGAGATCTCAACTGTCGATCCACCAAACTGCCTGTAACTCTACAAGCGACCATTAAAGCTTGAATTTCGACCATTCCAAGTCGAATTTCAATCTGCAACTTCACTTATCTACTCCATTAACCTTTTTAAACCATCTGGAGTCATTCAAAATCTAATTTTTTTCATGGATTTGGGGGTTTCTCTCTAAATTCTTTGTTTTCCCCAAATCGGTCATAGACAAAATCTGTAACAATGAATTTCACCAATTTTCTTTGGTTTGAGCCCATACAAGCCCAATGTTTGAACCAAAAGCTATGATACCATAATGTAATGTTCACCAGCCCATCCGAGCGACATTATGGTGCAGAATTCTTGTAAAAATGAAATTTATAGTTGAATAATTTAATTCTTTTACTGTTAGCCGATTTCTTGTAGATTTTAGCTACGAATTAAAATTGATTTAGGTATTGTCTACAATTATAAAACAAAATCATATACAACATGCTAATAATCAACATGAAATGCAACTAAACAACTCATTACAACAACATATAAATCACTTCCAAATACACAGATTTCATGCACAACAATTAAACACATAATTTAACACAACAAAAAGATAAAAAACTTATCTTTTCACAACAATTGTGCAACCAACTACTTGGGACAGATGTTCCCCCCAAACATAGAATGATTGTTCCAAATATCAAAAGCTAGTCACCCCCGAGTTGAGGCTAGAAATCCATAAAAGAATGTGGTCTCTCACAGTCCACTCATAGCTCATAAAAACTTCAACCAAAGTGATATTCTCCTACAACTATCCCTATTTTTCCACCATCTCTCTTCCTCTTGACCTGTCCAACCCAAGGAATGCACCATTCATTTATCAGAGATAACCAAATGGATGTACCATTCATTTATTAGGATCTACCCAAGGAATGTTCCATTCTTTTATCAGGGTCTATTTGGCACAAGTAGCTAGGAATATCTCAGATGGGAACTCAAGGGAAAATTGTTTCTAGGAAAAACTATCAGCAAACCAACACCAAACACTTGTTGTTTTAGTGCAACTCATACATGAGTTTACTCTTCAGGCTTGAAATCCTGGCTCTTCATTTTTCCATCTCCAATTATGCTCCAACTTGCTCTAGAATTATCCCTCCATGGTTGCATCAGCTTCAAGATTTGTTTCTTGTTCTCTCCCTTCCTCCCATGCACAAAGATTGACTAACTAAAAAATGTTGTCCCAACCCATACACATTTCCTCTCTTTGGATTTCTTTTCTTCAATCACACTCTTCCCCAAGATGGTTATACTGAACCCCCATGTGCCCAATAACTTTGGTATGTGACCACTCACACCCATCCTCTTACATGTATTCAATGATTGGATTTGGGAACACTCAATCGGAAATTGGAAGGTTCATATACAATTAGCAATTTTAGGAAAATGGGTTGAATTAATATACATGGGTATTTCCCCCTTGGATCCCTCTTGGCCATTATCCTAAACATTCCTCCCTCTTGTGGCTTAATTCAACCTCCATCTCTTGTTCATTTCCCCTTAGCAGCTAACATCACATTTTATTTTTAAAACATTGAAATACAATTTGCATATTACATCGCTTTGGAAATAGCCACACAATATATGTACATAAGCATTAATTAAACTGGGGATTATATTGGGGATGTTAGAAAATCACTATAATTTATGAGATATATCTTGTGGAAGTTGGGATGTTTTACCAATCCCAAAATTAGTCATTTTGGTACTTTTGTTATAACATTTTATCATTGAAGATGTAGACTACGAAATTTACAAGAACTTAATAAATCATATCAAAGTACTACAAACCAAAATTTTAGACTCATAAGGGTTCAAATTACATAGATATATTAGAACAAAGGTCAACCTTCCAGACAACCTCCAAATTAGGGTTTTCAAGATACATAACTTACAATTGGCATAAATTTTTATTGGGATATATGTTTTTGGTGATTCATAATTTGTAATAAAGAGGAAAAAGAGGAGCATTACTATTTTTTCATATGGTAAATGGTTCTACAATAAATTCTACTGGTACTCATAAAAAACTCAAACATGACTCCAAAAGAAAGTGAAGACTTAGAAAATAGGTTAACCCAATTAGAGAACCAAGTTGATAAAATGAGTGGTAGTATCTTGAAACAAGTGGATTTAAACATTCTTAGGAATACCTTAAAAGGGATATGGAATATCAAATGAAAAATAAGATGGATGAAAATAAGAATGACATGAAAAAGAAGATAGATGAAAATAAGGAAGAAATACAAAAATTCGTGAATGAAATGAACAATTCCATAGAAACCATTCTCTTATATAAGATCCCTAATATAGATATGGAGATCCAAGGAAATCATGAAAATAAGGAGGAAAACATTGTTGAGACTCAATCACATATGGGGAGTATTTTATCACAATTAGAGAGCATAAATATTGAATCTCAAAAACATCCATCAATCCAAGATCCACATCATTAAGGTTTCAATGCGATACCAAGGAACTACTTCATTTTGAAGATAAATATGAGGAAGTTTTATGGTAAATATCCTATAACATGGATTTTCCATATGGAGCAATTCTTTGATCTACACCAAGTGTCAAGCTTACAAAAGGTAATTATTACATCCTTGTATTTATAAAATGATCAATTTGTTTGTTATCAATGGTTTTGTTAAAGAAAAAAGGATTATGTTATCTCTTGGTCCATTTTATGGAGGAATTGATAGCACATTATGGGGATATTAAGTTCAATGTATTCTTTAATCAATTTATAAATCTGCGGCAAAAAGGTCCAATTATAGAGCACATTAAAAAATTCCAAAATCCCGGTCTCGAGGTAAAGAACATTCTAAAGGATATTTTATTAGATCTCTTTATGGGCACATTAAAGGAGAAAATTTAACATGAGGTGTGTCTCTTCTAACCTAAATCCATATAATATGATTTTAGTATATCAAGGAAAGTAGAAAAGAGAAATATGGCTACTAGAAGGGTGGCCACAAACAATTATAGAGAGTACCAGGTTCCCTCCTAACCTCACTCAACTGAAAAGGTTGACACTTCATCAAATGGATGAAAGAAGAGAAAAGGGAATATGTTTCAATTGTGACAACAAATACAGTAAGGGGCATAAATGTGGTGAGAAGAAATTATTCTACATAGAATATAAAGAAAAAGAAGATCAAGAATTAGAACCATTACAAGATCTATATATAGAAGAGACTACTCCAACAATAGCTTGTCATGCATTGGTTGAAATTAATACCCCATAAACCCTCAATATAGAAGGATATATCAAAAATAAAAAGGTAACAATGTTGATTGATTTTGGTAGTACCCAAAACTTCATCATTTACAAATTACCAAAATGTGTCAATTGCTTTGTATTTCCATCGTTGAAGTTTCAAGTAATGATTCTAGATGGAGGGACCATAAATTGTTCAAGGAAGTGCCATAATATTAAGCTCAATATGAGGGAGTATTTATTGGATAGTCCCATGATTTCCATTCAAATAAGTGGTGTTGTTTTTGTATTAGGGGTCCAATGGTTACAATCATTGAGAACAATGGCCCTTAATTTCCAAGATCTTTTCATGAGATTTTCCTCAGAAGGAAAGGAATTTGAGCTAATAGTTATCCAAGGGAAAACCTATAAAGTGATAAGCTCTAACAACATGATTAAATTACTAAAAAAGGGTCACCATGGTGTAATTGCACAATTGTTCTCACTAGATGTTCAAGCATATATATCCTCCACACTCCAATGGATCTCCAAATAGTTATCAACAATTTTTGCAAGATATTTGGAGAGATGCATAAGGGTCTTCCAATTTCTCAAGATCATTACCATGCTATTCATTTGCAACCAGGAAGTGTTCCACCTAACATTAGGCTTTACAGGAATCCATATGCATAGAAGAGTGATATTGAGCGTATGATCTAAGAAATGTTAGAGGTTGGCATCATTCAACCTAGAGAAAGTGTTTTATCTTCATTAGTAGTGATGGTTGAAAAAAAGGATGGTTTATGGCATATGTATCCATATTATAGACAACTCAACAAAATGACCAACAAAGATAAATTTCTTATTCCCGTCATTGATGAATTATTAGATGAATTGCATGGAGAAATTTTATTTACTAAGTTGGATCTTCATTTGGGATATTAAATCATAATGAATAAGGAAGAAATTCCCAAAACAGACTTTAGAACACATGAAGGTCATTATGAGTTTTTCGTTATGCTGTTTGGACTTACTAATGCACCTTCAACATTTCAAATCTTGATGAATTCTATTTTCAAACCCTTCCTTAGAAAATTTGCGTTAGTATTTTTTTGATGACATACTAATCTATAGAAAATCTTGGGAAGAGAATGTATAAGATGTTCACATAGTATTACAACTATTCGAAGAGAAAAAACTTTATGCAAAGCCTTCCAAGTGTGCCTTTGGGGTTCAAGAAGTGGAATATTTGGGTCATTATATTGTATCTTAGAAAGGTGTCAAAGTGGATCCTAACAAAATTAAAGCTAAGAGGTAATGGATGATTCCCAAAACCTTGAAGGATTCTTAGTATTGACAGGCTATTACCAATTTTTTTTCAAGAACTATGATCAAATAGTAGCACCTCTAATAGAATTATTAAAGAAGGAATCATTTTATTGGACTCAAGAATCAACCAAATATTTTGAAAAAATTAAGGAGGCTATGTGTATGAGTCATGTCCTAGCCACACCCAGCTTCACAAAAACCTTTATTGTGGAGGGTGATGCCTTAGGCCATGGCATTGATGCAATTTTAATGTAAGAAGGAAGGTCCCTTTCCTTTGAAAGTAGGAAAATTAAAGGAAAACAATTACTCAAACCCATTTATGAAAATGAAATGTTTCCATACTACATGAAATTAAGAAATCATGATAGTTTGAATTAGTTCTTGGAGAAATGATTATCTTCAGAAGAGAAACAAAAATGGGTTACAAAAATTCTAGGTTATGACCTTGGAATTATTTACAAAAAAAGAAAACATAGTATTGTTGAAGATGAAATTTCAAGGAAAGAAGAAGAAACATGAGGTTCACTATGTGCTATTTCTATTTTGCAATGCGATTGGGTGGAAGAAGCAAGGATAGAATGGAAGCAATATCAAGAGGTATGCAATATTATTCAACAAGTACAAGAGGTCCTCGATTCATTATATAAATTTTTATGGAAGAATGATTTTCTATGGTATCATGATCACCTATATTTATGTAATAATTTCAAACTCAAACAGAAGGTCATTTTGGAAGTGCACACTTCTCCTATAGGAGGACATTCAGGGTTCTTGAAAACTTACCACCAGATCAAGAAGTATTTTTCTAGGAAGGTTAAGATTGATGCTAAAATTTTTGTGGTTGAATGTGTGGCCTACCAAAAAAATAAGGGAGAGACAATCAATATGTCAGGTCTCCTACAATCATTATCTATATAAAGTCAAAGTTGGGAAGACGTTTCAATGGATTTTATTACAGGTTTACCCAAATTTGAAGGAAAGACTTCTATCATGATAGTAGTGGTTTGACTCACAAAGTATGCTCATTTTTGTTCTCTTTCTCATCCTTTTAAAGAAAGTACATTAGTTGAAACATTCATTGAAACAATTCAAAAGCTACATGGATTCCCAAAGATTATTGTAAGTGACAAAGATCCAATTTTCACTGGAAATTTTTGGACTAAATTGTTTTCTTGTTTGGGTACTCAATTAGCTCATAGATCATCTTACCATCCTCAATCCGATTGGAAAACTGAGATTGTGAATAAATGGCTAGAAGGATATCTTCATTTATTTGCATATAATAAATAGATACAATGGGTCAACTGGTTGTCCGTGGCAGAATGGTGGTACAACACATCCTTCCATACTTCATAAAAAATGTCCCCATTTAATACACTTTATGGATATCATTCTCCATCCATCAAATCACCCTTGAAAGGGACTACAAATGTTCAAGCACTAGAGGACCACATAGGGAACCAACAATAGGGTCTCAAACTATTGAAGGATAGCTTTATTATGGCACAAAATATAATGAAACAACAAGTAGATAAACATTTTAGTGAAAGAGAATTTCAAGTGGGGTATTTTTGAGGCTACAACCATATAAACATATGTCCCTCAAGAAACAAAATAAGGAAAAAAAAATAGCACCCAAATATTATGGCCCTTATAAGGTGTTACAGATCATTGGAAGTATGGATTACAAAATGGAGTTGCCTCCATATTCACGTGTACATCCAATGAACAAAAGAATGTGCTCCAATGAAAAAAAGACCTCAGGGGAGGCAAATAGACTGAGGAATGAATAGGGAATCAGTAATACTGGAACATAGAATGATTGGAAGGAAGGTTTAGCGTTTTCTATTCACTCAGAGAAAGGAAACACAAAAATAATTCATGGATTTAATGTGGCTCTGATACCACTATCATGCCAGGAATGGCAGAAAAGATAACTCCACATTGATGTACTTGCATTAGTATGATAGGTGAATATATACATGAGTAAATTAATCATGGTCTTCCCAAATGGGTGATCGTTCTTATCACCTATGACTCTTCATATTTACACATAGTTACAAGAAACATGACCACAAAGGATTACATGTCCAACATTCACCCCTTTAATCTAAAGGGGTGTGTGTGAGTCAAAGCATAGTCTTGAACTTCTCAATTTTTTCTCTTCCAAGTTCTTTGGTGAAGATGTATGCAATTTTCTCATTTGTGGAACAATTTCTTAAGTGAATAGTCTTGCCCTCTACATGGTATCGAATCAAGTGATACTTTGTATTGATGTGCTTGGTTTGATCATGGAATCTAGGATTCTTGGCCAACTTGATTGAAATTTTTTTGTCAACTAGAAGAGGAGTATAATTCACTTGTTTCTCCTAAAAATATTCAAGTATTTTCCTGAGCCCCACAATCTCCTTTGTCAATTCTGTAGTTGCCAATCTCCTTTGGAATCTGATGGAACTGATTGTTTTCATGATCTCCAGAAGATAGTTGTTGATCCAAGACTCATGACATAACCTAAAGTTGACACTCCATTTTCCTTATCCCCATAAAAGTTTGAATCAAAATATCTCATCAGGTAGAAGTCATCTACCTTAGTTTACTTGAGTAAAAAATCTTGAGTTCCTTTCAAGTATTTTAGAACTCTCTTTGTAACAGACCAATGCCCTTCACAAGGCTTTTGCATAAACCTGAAAATAATCCAAAAAACAAATGAAATGTTTGTTCTAGTGGTACTAAGATAGATAATAATTCCGACAAGTTGTCTATACTTGGTTGCATCCTCAAATTCATTCCCTTCTTTTTATGTGAGTTTCAAATTCTGTTCCATTGGAGTAGAAACAGGTTTGCACTCATCCATGCCAAACTTGTTGAACAATTATCCAATGTACTTCTTCTGGGAGATGAATATGTACTTTAGATTTTGTATCGCTTCAATGACCAAATAGTAGTGAACATGTCCAAAATATGTCATCTCAAATCCCTTATTGAACTCCTTTATGGATGTAATGTAGTTCTCATTGTTCCCTATTATGAACAAATCATCTACATATAATACAAGATATACAATAATTTTTCCAACTTTCTTGACAAACAAAGTTGTATCATCAAGATTGAAATGCTTGAAATTTAATTTTAGAAGATGCTCAGTTAACTTTTCATTACCATGCTCGTGATACTTGTTTCAAGCCATACAATGATTTGATGAGCTTGCATACCTTATGTTCTTTTCGCTTCACAACAAATATTTTGGGTTGATACATGAAAACATTATCTTTCAAGTCTCCATTCAAAAAGGTAGTCTTCACATCCATTTTGTGTTTCCATGGAAAATAGAGTGCGAATGGTATCCCATTTTATTATGGGGGAAAAAGTATCCTCATAATCAACACCTTATTTTTGTGCAAATCATTTTTCCACGAGCCTTGCTTTGTGCTTTTCAAGTGAGCCATATGATTTGTACTTGTTCTTGAATACCCACTTTCAACCAATCGATTTGGTTCCATATGGAGGGTCCACCAACTTCCATGTCCCATTTTTTATGAGAGCATTGTATTCCTTATGCATGGATTCTTTCCATTCATCATGAGAAGTGGCTTCTTTAAAAGAAGTTGGTTCATGGTTAGTAGATAAATTCAACTCACAATCATATGAAACATTTATATCTTCTACATCACCTGAGTTTGAATTTTCTACCTTACCTCCATCTTGTTTTGAGGACAATTTGGTTCCTATATTTTTTATCTCATTAGGATGAACACTTTCAAGTGTTTTTGTGAGCCATTTTGGTGGACCTTTCTGAGATGGCATGGGTTTCTCAATTGATTGAGATGGTGTTGAGTTCTCATCAAGACTCATCTTTTCAATCCTCATGATTACATCATCCAATTGAACTTCAGGTTCTGATGAAGTGGTAGGAACTTCTTCATGTGGGGGAGATTGTGCTACACAAGGATGATTTTAGGGGCTAAACTTCGCTCATGGGATAATTTTCCAAGGTTTTTCCCCAAAAAAGATTCGTTATTCTAAAAATGATTCGCCCAAATTCTATAGGATAAAATTATTTACCTTAAAAATTGCCAAAAAATTATACAAAGTATATAAAATAATTATAACTTTGAATATTTTTACAAAAATATCGTCAAACATTTTAGAGTTGGCATATGAAGGATTAGTAAGATTTGCCAAAGTTTCTACATTTTAAAATAAATTTCCATCCTTAAAATCATCCCTGCTACAAAAGGAGATTCTAGAGATTGACCTAAGATAGGTACCCCCCCTTTAAGATGTGAAATCGCATCATCAAATTCATGATATGTATTTACATGAGTGAATCTATCAAGATGAATAAGTTGCCTCTCAATAGTTTCATTTTTCTTGGTGAATTCAAGAAAGATCACATCTCTCGATAGGATAAACTTATTGTTGGTATTTTCATAAATATGATACTCCTTGGTGGTATTTGATTACCCCAAGAATATGCACTTACAACTCCTTTCTTCAAGATTGCTTCTTTTCTCCTTAGGAATCAAAGCATAACAAGTGGAACCAAAGACCCTAGGATGCCTCACCGAAGGAATGTGGCCATACCACATTTCATAAGGATTCTTGTTTTTAATAGGATGAGATGGACACCTATTTTTGACATAAACTGCACATAGAATTGCATCTACCCAAAACATCAATTTGAAACCCTTGAAAAACGTCATGGAACGAACAATATTTAGGAGTCTCATGTTCATTCAATCAACTACACCATTTTGTTGAGGATTGTATGGAATTGTTGTTTGATGTTTGATTCCATGTAGGTGAAGGTAACTTTCAAATTCATTAGATTTATATTCTCTTCCATTATGAGAGCAAAGAGAGCCAATACAAGAATGAGCTTCATTTTGAATCCATACATGAAAATTTTTAAATGTTTCAAAATCTTGAGATTTATCTTTCAACAAATATACCCAACACATCTTGGTATAATAAAGAATAAAGGCCATTATACATTTATTTCCATTTGCAGAAGGAATAAGCATAGGGCCACAGATACAAAAATGAATCAGTTCAAGCTTTCTACATGATATGGAAGTAGAATCATGGAAATGATGTTTTTTATGCTTTCCAAGAATACAAGCATCACATTGTTTCAATTTTCTAGGAATGGTGGGTAGACCAGAAACACCATTATTTCTCAAAAAATGAAGACTTTCATAATTAATATGGCCAAATATAGCATGCCACAAAAGACTAGATGACATTATACCTTCACCATGATCAGAGATGCACGCAACATTGTGTGTATGGGAAAATTTCCCATTCATCTCCAACAATCTTCCATCTTCCATTTCGGTCATAACAAGCATGTTATCAGAATCCTTCTTTATCTCAACTTTGCCACTGAACATATGAACAAAGTGGCCTTGTTGTATGATGTGCACAAAGGACAGTAAGCTTCTTTGTAGCTCTTGAAGGTAGAGTGCATTGTGTAGAAGAAAATCCAAGAGTCGAGGCAACTTAAGCCTAATGGTGCCTATTCTTGAAGGTTTGAGACTTGATTTATCTATAAAGTATACTACACAATCTAAATTGTCATCAAAGTATTCAAAGAAATCTCTTCAAAATTTCATGTGGGATACCGCGCATGTGTCAAGAAGCCATGCATCTCCACAGGAAGAAAATGAAGTATTAAATAGATCTTCAGTTACTCCTATATTGCAATAGGCAACAACATAATGAACAGGTTCTTTACCTTTCACAAGGTCTGAGTTTGTATCTCTATCTTCTTTGATCTTCTACCATGGAAATCTGCAGTCAAAGGCTTCATGTGACCTATTCATTCTGCAGTGGGTACAATGAAGGTCAGATTTTTCTCATGCCAACCCCCCTCCTCTGTGCTTCTTCTTGCTTTGTCTTCTCTTACTACTTCTATGTTGTCCACATCCACTTGTTGATGCAAGTGAATGCATTGTCCTCTTACTTAACTGCATTGGATTGAAATTATTTCCAAATATTATGAAGCCAAAAT
>JZKD02S1743489.1:167279-187060 GCA_000966675.3 Picea glauca | reverse complement strand
TATATATATATATATATATAATATAAGATATTACAAAATATAATGAAATCTATGGAAACAATGATACCCAAGAGTCAAATGGAAAAAAGAGAGTCGTGGAAGCAATGTTGAATGGTGTTAACCCTAGGAATGGAACAAACCCTAGGAAAAATATGGAATTGTATTCTAGAACTGCTTCTTCAACCCACAACCTTTAAAGTAAAGAATGAAAACAATTGTACCTGGAAAAATATGATGACTAGATAGACCAGTGAATGAGCTAATGGCTATCGAATGGTCGCCAACATGGAATAGATTATGTGCAGCTTGTCACTCCATTCCCTCAACCAACAATTGAAACACCAATTCGTGTTATATCATTGATTGATCCAAGAGTGGCGCAATGCCCAATACAACAAGGTCGAATAGGGTGAAGGCAACGATTGGAATGAGGTGCACTTTCACTTGTTAATGTGAGGGAGGTCGCACGATGGGAAATAAGTAATTGTATTGGTTTAAGAAGAGACAAATCAAATATGGAAGCGAATAGATGTATGGCAGCGAATAGATATATGGTAGGAAATACCAACGAATATATGTATGGTAACGAATAGATAGAAAAATAGAGAGTGGATATATACTAGCAAATGAATATATGTCAGCGACTAGATGTAATATAAAATGGATATTACTATTAGGCCACGATACTCTGGTGTTGTTGCTCGATTCCTTTGCTGCAAAGGAGGAACCCTCGGATAAGTTGAAAAATATACCAATGGTGAAAGAGATATCACTGTAGAGTGAAAGAGATGTCGTTGCAAACTGAAAGAGATGTCCACTCCAGATCTCGTACTCAACAAGCACGGTGATAACTGTGAAGAGAGGTCACGTGATACCTGTGAAGAGAGGTCGCCTGAGGTTTCTCTTCCCATTAGCAATGTGGGAGGAGTGTTTCATGCGATTTGGTAGGTGCGTGGATCGATGTCCACAAGGAATGGAAGATGGTTCAAGGTATCGATAACCAAAGGGAACGAATTACATTCCAGTAAGGCCATGAGAAAATGCAATGAAAATAGGTTTAGGGTTAGGGTTCTGATTTGATGAAGCTGGGGACTAGTGCTGCGTGAGTGCAGTTGCATGAATCATTGGACTCGAAGGGAGGTGAATAGATCGAGGAATGACCAGGTAATCGGTCATACTGGAGCATAGAATGACTGGCAGGAAGGTTGAACGTTTTCTATTCACTAAGTGAAAGGAAACACCAAAATAATTCATGGAGTTAACCTGTCTCTGATACCACTGTCAGGCTAGGAATGGTAGAAAATACAAATCCACGTTGATGTTCTTGCATTAGTATGTATGTTAGTATTATAGGTGAATATATACATTAGTAAATGACTTTTGGTCTTCTCAAATGGATGACCGTTCCTATCACCTACCTAGGATTTTTTATATTTACATACAATTACAAGAAATATAACAAAAAAGAATTACATGTCCAACAATAAAAACTATTAGATCTACAAAATCTATCAAATCTCTTCTATTTGTAGCAACCACTATATTTGTGGAAACTATTGTTAGATTTGTAGCAATTGTTATATTTGTAGCAAATGTTAAAATGTAGCAATAATTACATACAATTACAACAAACATAACCAAAAAAAATTACATGTCCAACAATAGAAACTATTAAATCTACAAAATCTATCAAATCTCCTATATTTGTAGCAACCACTATATTTGTGGAAACTATTGTTAGATTTGTAATAGTTGTTATATTTGTAGAAAATGTTAGAATGTAACAATTGTTAAAAATGTTAATTTTTTGGTAGCTATTAAATCTGTTAGATCACATATTTTGAGTTACAATCAAATCATTGTATTCTTAATTTTACATGTATACTCAAAAACTCAAGAATTTTGTTTTTCCAAAACTACAAGAATTCTTCCCAATTGAACCATTTTCTGAGGGCTAAGAAAGGAAAGTATTTTAGATCAAATAAACCTTCCAACTCATTCAAAAGGCTGTATACTAAATATTATACCTTTGAGAACTTAGAAGATATTCTATGGAATGTAACATTCACTTACATGAAAAATATTCCATATGAACTACTTATCAAATCATTACACAGACTCCTATCAGTCATATCATTCTAGATTACTAATCCATTAGAATATGGAAGTCATTTCCCATCACCATTATTTTACTAAACAATTAAAATACATAAACTTTTTATGTATATTTCCTCACACATAAAGCATACTAATTCATTTCTAATAACTCTAATTCTTTCATCAATCAAATAAGATAATCCATTGCAATTAACCATTTACATGTCATAATTACGATCATCACACACTAGAAATGTTAAAGAAAAAAAGAGTTATTTATCATATAGTAGAAATCTACTCTACATTTAGAGTTAGATGTGAATTCCTCTTTTATACTTGCAAATCACTAACAAATTAATAAAGAGAGTATTATGAACGTGCTCGAGAATAAGAAATTTTTAAGCAGTTCAAAATAGTGCTTTGGAATATAGGGAAAAGAATTAGCATGCTAGAATATAGATGAATTTAATCATCTAAACTAGAATAGGAGGAAATAGGGTAATTTTATTTCTCATGGATGTTGCTTTAGCTACAAGGGGCATGACCTACTTCCCTTCCCTCATAATAACCTTGCTTCCTTATATTGTTTTCCCAAAATACTTTCTCTTCTTTACACTCACAAAAAAAACAATACTTGTACTTTGGTGATAGACATAAAATCATTGGAAAATGAAATTGTAGGAAAATCCACTGAGTCTCACATTGTTTTAGACATGATATATAACATTCACATATCATTAAGGCTATATTAAAGTTGGGATAGCCTAGAGGTTCTAGTTTCCTTTTATCCTTAGTTAAACAATCACATATTCATTGTGAAGCCAATGAAGTATTTATCCTAAGATAAGCTATTCTATCTAATGCACATAGGATGTATAGAGGTAAAAAATTTTAAGTTTCTAGGTTTGAGTCATAAGGTATTTTTATTTTAGGTTTTGAGTCATTTTTTATGTCAATAAATTATATTTGTTTCTTTCATGAGGAAATAAATCTGACCTTAGTCCATGTAAGAGTCTTGGTGTGTTGATAGTGGTCATCATCATGAGAGAAATATGGGTAAGTATTCGTCACACCCTTGGTCTTAAAACTCATCATTATCATGTGTCTTGTCTCAAAAGGGGTGTACAAACGTTCCTTTGTTGTTTTTAATCGTTTGAGGGTCAAATCAAGTGTCAAGTTGACTTGTTGCAATCTCACCTGAAAGTTTGCAGCGAATCAATGAAGTACCTCATGCAATAATCACATATCATTATGCTTTGGAAACGTGGCAAGGGGTATCTTACTGTTTTCAACGCCTTTAATTCATCATGTTCTTCAAGTCAATTTCAAGAAATGAAGTTATCAATTTCTATATAGTGCACTACAAATTGGTTTGAATTATGGCGCTGTGAATTGCTTATAGCAGATGAAGGTGGATTAAAGGTTTCCAATAAACTGCAAGTTTAACTCATGAGAGAATAGCTGAAGCTTCAGATATACCAAGTACCATGTTTAATGATCAATTGTGTTGTCTGAAGGTTTTATCTACTTAACTCTAGTTGTTGTGATTTTTCCACACACTGCAAATGGTTGCATAGCATTTGCGCTGCAAACTTTTTGCACTTGTCAAAAACCTACAATATTTGTATCTTAAGCCCTTGCAGATCCAATTTCTTTCTTGATGCCAAATTAGATAAATTTGCAGCCATTTCTTACAACCATGCCCTTATACATTGCATTTTCTTGTTAGTGCTACAAACTATGTGCATTGAAGGCACTGCGAACCCTCTATTTTCTCACTTGAAAAAACCCTCACTGACTGTGATTTCACTAAGGTCTAAGGTTTTGTCTTTTTCAAATTCATTTTATTTTTTAGACTTTGGAAGTTTGCAAACCTCTTTCATTAAAACCTAGTCTAAAATTACACGTTGCAAACTAGATTGTGCGCTGCAAACTAGAGGATCACGCTACAAATCCTTTGTTTTACACAAAATTGCCATGAATTTTTGCCTAATTTCACCCTCATCCAATTTAGGATTTTTTTTCCCTCTCATCTCCTACTTGTAGTCCTTTCATTCTCACAATGTTGTAGTACATGAATACTTCATTCAATAAATCCTAAATTGTGCAAAATTCAAATAAAAAACCCTAAATATTCATGTTTTCATCATACATATGATAACAACTATTATAAAAGGGTAAAGGGTATTCAAAAATCTATCATGGATAGTCATCAAGGTAAGAAGGTTCACAAAGGGGGATAAATTTTCAGGGTTCAGCCCCATGACCTGCAGCTGATAAATTCTGAACCATTTTTCAAGGAAGCATTTCAGAGTGTGGGCTTCCTGGTTTTTTGTGAGAAAATGCAAGGAGGACATCCTGAGGTTGCTAAACAGTTTGCACTCGATTTCAGTAGGAAAAAGACTAAGGTGGGTGCAATGGATTTTGAAGTCTCAGAGCGATCTATTTCTATAGCCACATAGATAACTGCTTATGGTGAAAAATGGTTTAAAGCCATATCTTTGAATTCTACTTTTTCCAAGGAATTCTTGAAACCTGAATATCAAGGAGACAACCTATCCAAGGGAGTACCAAGAATTCATATGCTGGAGTATTTTGAAAAAATTCTCAGAGTTATTCAGAGGTATTTCACTTGTGAAGGGAGGTTCAATATGGTTTATCAATACCATATCAGATTGATACTACACTTTAATGGGAAAGAGTCCATGAACCTCCCCTTTTATTTGTTCAGGAGTATTAGCAAGATGTCATATAGGGTCCAAGCTAAATCCAAGCAAGTGGATACCAGTGTTTTTCACTCCAGTTTAATCAAAATGCTATTATTGGAAGAGTTGAAGGAGACCAATACTGAATGGGAGGCTTTCCTAGCTACATCAGGTTTTCAGCGAGATGTTTCTCACACACCATAGTAAAAAAGACAAACACCTACTCATGTTGAGAAGACTATGCACTCAGATTCAAGTAAAAAGAGGAAGATGACCAGAAGAGATAGGTCCATTCAATCTACTGATAAAATGGTTGAAGGTCCATCACAACCTCCTGATAGAGAAGTTTATCATGTGGAAGAACCTACACCTATGGAGACACCATCTAGTAAAGTAAGGAGTCTAAAGGGTAAGAATCTTATCTTTGATCCACCTGTTGTTGTAGAAGCAAGAAAGCCTAGAAGACCTTTCACCAGATCAACAACTAAGAAGCATATTCCTATGGAAGAGGGTACATCAAAATCCTCAGCTTAGGAAAAGGATAAAACTAATCCTTCTAAGAAGCCAATAGAGACTATTAGGATTAACTCTTGTTCTCATGAAAGTAATCCTACTTTCAAAAGACTCAGGAGGCAACTTAAAGATATAGGAGATGAAAATGAAAAATTGAAAGAGGAAAACGTAGATGCCTAAATCAAGCCGAAGAATAATTTAGATTTGTATGAAGAAACTATTGATAAAGAAAGATATTTGGCTAAGAGGTCCTTACCTTTGCATAGGCAGCTGAAGAATGTGTATATTCAGAAAAGAGACCGCTAAGATGAAATCAAGAGTTTGAAAGAAGAATTTAAACCATTCAAGGAGTAGATCTAGAAAAAAGAAATTTGGAAATTTTAGCTCGTGTGGCTACTAGAAGAAGCACCAAGAAAATATGAAGATAGGACATCATTTCTACATCAGTATCAACCTTTTTCCTTGGTTTATTTTATACACAAACTTATAACCGTAAGCAATTTTTTTTCTTAAACTATTGTTACCATATTCATATGACTTCTGCAAATGTTACTTCATGTTACAAAATATTGTAACAGGTTTTAAAAAAGTTTACCAACTTTTTGTGCAAGTTTTTAATAGTTGAAATCAATTTTGAATGTAAAAACACACCTATAGGAAAGTTCTCACTGTGTGTTGTCAAAGGCACTATGAACTGGTAGTTTTGGGAAAGTTTGTAGAACACATGCTGTGAACTGGTTGTCACAAGAATTTTTGAGTTGATGAAGATTGTCAGATGTCATATGGAGTTCGAATAAGGTCCTCAAGAATCAGTTGATCATCAAGGGCCACCTACCTCAAGGATTTACCTTCAGTTAAGCCACATGCAACAAGTTGTTAGCAGTTGCATTCAATGATGCCAACATTTTCCTGAAATATAGCATTATTGTTGAAAAACAATTGTGCACCTAGTGCCACACTTCTCTTAGGCATGAGATCCTATGTAGAAGTTAGGTGGAAGATTCTAGAGAGATTTTTGGATGTTTTTCTATTTAATATGTATTATAACTCTATGAGGGGGTTTGACAGTGATACTCTTATCTTTATTTTTCAACTGTAACAGAGTTTTAAGACTGTATGTATCATATTCAAGAATCTTTAATAGTGCATGATCAATTTTCTTCTCATACTATCACATCTATGTTTCTATATCACTTTGATGTTATTTGTTGATGAAGGATTCATCCTTATGCTTATTCCTTACTACAATAAATGATTTATTGTTTGTAAATGATACAAATATTATCAAAGTGCTCTCTTATTGATTAAGAGGTTCCTATTTAATGAGTTTTCTGCTACATGTGTTTCATAACTGCCTGATGTAACCTGATGCATGTATTTCATATTTCCTACTAAGTCTTCCATCTTCCCATTTGATATTTATAAATACTGATCTGAAGCTATTCAAGACTTTCTTTCTGGTGTGTATTTCATGTAGTTTGTGTGTTGATATTCTAAACTGAGTGTCTCACCCATTTTCTACACATTGAAAACATTATTATTTTTAACAAACCTACAAGTTTCTAATGGGTATCAGGCTCACACCTACAACAATATAGGTGAGACTTCTAGTTCTCACACTATATACACATTTAAAGAGGGAAGTTTTTTGAGTCCATTGGAGGCTTGGAAGACACAAAACCTATTGAATTAAATTTCCATGTTCCTTGAGTATCTTGGGTGGAGAAAAATGCTCACCTCTCACCCATAGGTTGGAAGATTTTTCTTCATATTTGATATGGGAGAGAGAATTTATTCATTTCACTTGATGAATCATGAAGGAGGTGAGATCCCTTGGTTTCATATCCCCCCCCCCAACTCAAAAAAAAAAAAAGTTGGGATTCCAACTTTTGTGAGAACTCAGGAGAAAGTCATGTTCGTAAATTTCAAACATGAGATTTTGGTCTTCTTCAGTGAAATTAGCATATCTTCTCAATAATTTTTTAGGTTTTAAAATATTATGGGATCTACCTGAAGCCAAATATTTATTCTGAAATGATATAATTTTTTATTTTAATCAAATAAAATAGATTAGAGAAGGCCATCTACAATCCAAGGCCTCATGAGTCATGGTGCATAATCATTGCTTCTCTTCCCTTAATTTATGTACTATTTTTTTATTTTTATGAGACTTTTGTTGCTCTATCCATAAGTATTTCCATTTTTCCATAGTATCGACATAAAAACTAGTTTTGTAGTTTATCATATTGTTGATGGTTGATTGATGTTATTCTAATGAAATCAATCATATATCAAAATCTTCAACAACCTTTTTCCATTTTGCAATATCAGGCTTCAATAGGTCTATCTATATACTGTCTTTGGAAACCCCTTATTCTGAGAGTACATTCATATTTTCAAGGGTTTCCAGAGCTGATTTATCAACTAGATTCTACCTCCAACTATTCATCTATGAGGTTGTTGTTTTCTTTTGTAGCCTACTCTCTAGAAAATTTAGAATCTTGATTGAGATCTACAATATTTTCAACAATTCCATGCTCCAAAGAATCATCTAGAGTCATGGTTTGAACTAGAGGGTCTACCATGGGTATACTAAGAAAATCATGTTTTGTTTCTTCATTATTTTCCATATTGACATTACCTTCACACAAAGTGGAAGGTAATTTTTCAGCCTCATCAATGGCCTCTACCATAATATTTAATCCCCACACATCCTTTAGATTCTTCAATTTTTCTTTAACATAAGTCAATTTCTAATGCAAACCCTTATTTACTCTATGAAATATTTGATTTATCTTCAATTAAGTAGAGTAAGAGGGTTTATGCAGGCATAAAAAGGGTTTATCAATTATGTGACCAATCTTCTTGATTTTTTTGACCGATGGAATGTTTCCAATGGTTCTTTCCATAGAATCCAATCTGTCTAGTTCTTATTGATATTTTGCATCTTGGTTCGTGGTGATTTCATCCTTTATATACCCGGTGTGGTAGTGTTTAAAGCTTATATCAAAAGTTTCTTGCAGAGGGGATGATTCTCTTGTATTTCATTTCTTGCTAATAAATGGAAGAACAATTTGTAGGGATTCATCATACTCCCTAGAATCTAGATAGTTGGTCCCTATTTCATTACCCCTTCGTGAACTTGTTTCCAACATGTGGGTGTCTTCTCTTTCCTTTGCATGTTGTTCTTCTACTACATTCTTAGGAGCTAGTTTCTTAGGATTTGGTTGTGAAACAAAGGATGCCTAGGTATAACCTCTTTGTGACAAGGTATCTATGTTGATGAGTTCAATAAGATCATGGTGAGACATGATTTCCTCATGAATTTTGTTGTTACTCCTTACCATTTTGGCCATTATTTGTAAAGATCAAAGTAGAAAGAAGGAAGGTTGATCCAACGGTTATCTCTCAAATTCATAAAGAGTTTGAAATGGTAAAGGAAACAAAAAGTCAACCAACCTTCACAAGTGAGATACTTGTGTATGAAGTAAGCTACATCACCCCAAGGTTGTGGAAGTAATTAGTGTTTGACACCTTTCCTTGTACACTGTAGGGTTTCATTATCTGTTAGGAATTTTCTGGTAGTATTATTGACTATGATTTGTTTTTCAAAATAGTGCTCACCATCCCTTGGAAAATCGATAAATATTTCAATGATTTCATTTATGACACACATTCAAATGCCTCATACCACAGTTGTTGAGAGGCTAAAAATCCAAGAACATTCTAAGGATACTATAGGTTCCATCTCGTAAGATGGAAGGGTGTGATTCACAAGGCCTACATGATACGAGGTTCGGACATAAGAAACTCATAGCTACTTATATACATTCTTATGGTGGGATACAATTATCTTATATGAAGATGCATTCTTATGGTAGGATCTAGTTGGCAAAGGAAAACTATACTCTTTTTATTGGGCCAGGTAAAGTAACACCAACTTCCCTTTAGCGGTTGCCAAATGTCTAGTGGAAAGCAAGGTACCTCTCCCTTTTTCCCCATGACAACTACAAGTAATTGTAGGTATCACACCCGTTACCTCTTACTCATCCTATTACTCCTCCCTCATTTTTGGCATCACACCAATGCCTCCTCGTTATTCACATTGGACACCTCATCTAAGAAACACCTCCTTGTTCTTTCTTTTGGAGCATAGAACCTCCTTATGAATAGTCATATTATGCATATAAAAAAGCAAGAAATATGACCAGCACATAAATGCTCCCACCATGAGTTGGCTTGATAAGGGGATTGGAAATGGAAAAAACATAAATGAAAAGTGGGGAAACTTTCTCTTTCCGATTGAATCCCAAAAAATAGAAAATGGAAGGATATGTCTATAATTCTTGTCCAATCCAACTCGAATGTGAATGCTTGGATCATCCAACTATCACTAATATCCCTAGGTTCAAGCGATTTGTTCTTCTATTCAAGCATATCCAATCCAAAATCCTATAGCTAAGCATAGTTCCATACCCAAAAACTAGTTGAAACTTAGCTATTCGTGAATCATATAATAAATAGGGTCAAACTTCCTAATATATATATTTGTGAGCATATAAAAATATTAATTTCCTAGTGCATTTGGAGTAGTGGGAAAAAATAGACCCTATATGTATGGAATGCTCTTGGTTGGTTTTTGAATATGATATGCTTTCCGATGATCGAATTGATGGTTGTGATTATTACCCACTAAAGGATTCAATTCTTTGAGACTTTTTGGGAGATGATGTCCTTTCCCAATTCAATGGTTATTGGTTGTTCTTCCTCTTCAAGTTACCAAATCTATTTCTTTCAAAATCACTACAACTTGACAATTAACTTCAAGTTACGATGAGGGGGGTGAGTGAGGGAAAGAAAGGTATTCAATATTACTTCGCAAATATTCATATCTATGGAATAAAACTAGTTTTTGAACAACAAGATACAAGAGAATTCTTGATGGAACCCCCTACTATTATAACAAGAGTACCTGCAAAGGGTAGCAAGTCCCTGCCAATTGTGGTAGAATAAATGTTTTTTCCAATTGCATGCCAATCTATGGTTTGGGAAACACAAAGCCCATGTACACCTTTAAGCAATGGGACTACAAAATAGTGATGAAATTGGATGCTTAGTCACAATGTTGGAGTATAGGCAAAATAAATTCACACTGAATAATAAATGTAACTCAGAAATCTAGAAAATAATTTTCCTCCCTTTCTGCATGTCCTTAAACATTCATTAATAGAATGAGTAGATTTGTTTTTCCATTGGCATGGGTAGAGTTGCTTTGTCAAAGGATACTCTTTCTTATTCTAAGATTTTTAGTATGAAGCTCTTTTCCAAACACATTGTTGGCGCAAACGATTTTGGGGAAAAGCACGGTAAATTATGAAGAAAATTATAAAATGGACTAGAAAAGAAGTGCGCACTGGAAAACAGGGAAAAACAACGCCAGGAAATGAGGAAAGTCAAAGGAAAAAAGAAGGATGTGGATTGATGAGGAAAATGGTTGGATATTGGACCAGTTGCGCACAAGAAGTTAGAATGTGGACAAACCTAGACCACCTAGGGTTAGTGGGTTAGCGTTTTGGTCATTGTTGTAACGGGTTTCAACCCATTTTTGTAATATAAATATGTATTAGGAGATCCAAGGTGATCTAGTTAATGTGGTGGAGTGATGAGTGAATGATGAGCTACTTTTTTTATGAGCTTAGAATTAGTTTTGGAGATAGAGAGATGCATTGTAACTAAGGGTCAAGTGGCAAGTTGTAGAGCTTAGTGAGACCTGGTCAACCTCTTACCACTTCTTAGTAATACACGATGCTATAAACTTGATGAAGAATAATAAAAGAGCAAAGAATGTCAGGTATTTGTGGACATAGCCCAAGGGGGTGAACCATGGTAAAACTTTGTGTCTCCATGTGGAATGCTTGTCTTATTTCTTGCAGTTACTTATTTATGATGAATGAATGGATCTATTAGAAGTAAAATGAAATGCACAATAGAATAGTTTAGATATTTACTGTAGAATGAACTTTAATGAATGCAAATGATTATAGTATGGTGGATCTGAATATAATGATGAGCTAGACTGTTATATCTAATGCATGTGGAGGTAGAAAGAATATATATCATCACCAAATAATACTCCCTTCGATGATTACAGACATCTGGGTCCTGTAGTCACCCATAAATCCATCTCAAGTGAGACTTCATTGTGCACTGTGTGCACAGTATTGTCTTCTGGTCTCCAGAAGGGCCGATGGTTTGCAAGGTTTTGTTGGAAACCTAAAGTAGAACCTGGGTCATCCCAAACACCCAAACAAATGGTTCCAGATTAGAACTAGTGTGGAACCCACAACCCCATGTGTGAATAAGACATCATAAAAGAAATAACCATTTACACAACCAACAATTAGTGGTAGAAGGATTTTAGTAGGTCGAGGGACCAGTGGAAATTCAAGTGGAAGTATGAATTCAATGAGAAATAGTCAGTTATCTACACCACATGGAGGAGGTAGTACAACAAACTTTAAAATGGCAGGAGAAGATCTGAGTATTTGATTACTAGAGTTTCATGGAGAAGGGTCAAAGCACCCAAAGAAACATTTGTTTGTTTGTGAAAATATTTGGGCAGCTAAACAGATCATGGATGAGGACACAAAAGTGGTGCATCTTTCAATTACATTCAGAAACTGCGCACTAGACTGGTACACGAGCCTCGTAGTAAACAGTCCACATGGAGCACCTACAAACTTTATAGATGTAAAGAATGCATTAATCAATGAATTTCAGCGACCGAGTTCAGAAGATCAGTATATGAATGAGATGATAGAAATCAAACAGAAGCTAGGAGAGTCAGTTTGGGAAATTGATCAGAAATTCAAGCGATTGAAAGGCAAGTTGAAATACCCCATCACAGATATGCAACATAGACACCTATGTTTTAATTCATTATTTCCACATTTTAAATATCCATTGAGGCAACAAAATTTCCAAACTCAAGTCGAAGATTTGCAAGTAGGCTTGCAATTGGAGGAAAATCAATATAAACATATAGATCTAGTTGTAGAAGAGCTAAGAGTGAATCTTAAGAATATGACATTTTAGTTGAATTATAATAAAGGTAAGGAAAAGAGGGAAGTTGTATGGTGTACATTATGCAGAACAAAAGGAAAACACAAGAATGAGTGCCCAACATTTGCATAACACTTGGGAGCAGGACTGCCAAATCCATTACCCATAGGAGGACCATGGTGTAAAATATGTAATACACATCGACATGATCTCTATCATTGTACCATGATGAAAAAGTACCAAACAGTGCTGAAGAGTACATTCTGCAATTTCTACAAGTATGTAGGACATGAGGACAAGGACTGTCAAACTTTGGAGATGATGAAGGAAATGACCTCAGATGTTGATAGGATGTAGGCTAAACCAATGAAAGGTCCACCTGCATAGCAGTATAATAATGAGCAATGATTTACAATGCCACTATAGTATAATGATGTGCAGTGATTTACAACGCCACTACAGTATAGTAATGCGCAACAATATAATCAAGTACCACAATATAATACACCACACATAGACAATCAAGGAAAAAGAGGAGGATTCATAGGAGTAGGTTGTGGAGGAAGATAATTTGGAAGAGGTAGAGCACCAGTAACTTGTCACAATTGTCAACAACCTGGACATTATGCAAGGGATTTTCCACTTCCACCAGCGACATGCATGTACTTTCACGTAGCATATCACGATGCATAATACTTCCCAACACTTATGACTGGGATACAGGGAAAAAGTACTCAAAACAATAAGAATGTTCAATAGATTACCATAGAAACTAGAGATGATGAGAAGAAGATCAATATAGTTACTCGAGGTGGAACCAAAACAAGAGAAGATCCAATAAATCAAAATCAAAACTGGCACGATTGGGTTAGAAAGAATACAAAACCTGAACAACATTTTGATGTGCACAAGAAAAAGGAGACATTCAAGCAGGCTAGACAAGAGATTTTTCAATAGAATATTTCTTCTACTTTGGGTACAAAGACATGAGATGATGTACTAGTATGTGATATGCCTCACCTATTTGATTAGACCAACAAATATCAATCTTTAGAACAAGTATGTAATCTAAGAAACATTTTGGTGTCTTTCTTGAAGTTGTTGAATGATAAAACATCTCTACAAGTGTTACAAAGTCTATTAGAAAAGTACAATTCTGGAGAAGAGATAAAACTAGAACAAATGACAATCAATCAGATTTGTAGGAAGACAAGGGAAAATATGGTGTTCAGATTGAATGTAAACATTGGAGACTTTAACATGGGTGACATCATATTATATTTGAGGTCTGAGGTAAATGTTCTACCTAAGAAGACATGGGAAGCCATGGGGGAACCTACGCTGGGTTATTCCCTTGTTCAATTCAAACTAGCAAACCAACATAGAGTGGTACCAATTGGTCGATTGAAAGGTATAACAATGGATTTATATGGTGTGCACACTATGGAAGACTTTGAGGTAATTGATATAGTGGATAATACTACACCTTATATACCATTGTTGTGACTGGATTGGGCATTTGACAATCAAGCTATCATCAACTTGAAGACTAGGAAAATTATTTTTGAATCAGGTGAATACAAAGTTATAACACCCTTAGACCCTTTTGAAGGTCAAATATATGTTGAACCAACAACAGACAACTTTGTCCCAAAATACATAAATCAGTTTTGTAGAACTACCTCGTGCGAAGAAGATTACATTAATCCAACAACAGATGGAATGCTTAGTTTGAGAAGCATTATTTCTTGTGCTTCAGATTCATATATAGGAATGGAGAATTGGAAACAATGCTTACATGAAATATCTACCAGAATATGTTCAAGAATGACGTGCACACTAAGATGGATTGGCTCATAGGTAAGAAAAACTCCAACTTTTTATGGTCAAAATGATTTGGAAGAATTTTTAAGAAATTTTGAGTCAGATGTTTTGGAAATTCAAAGATTATTAGTTTTAGATATTTCTTTGAAAGAAACACTTGCACATTGGTGGGGTACTCATAAAGAGAAGATCAATGACTGGTATCAATGAAAAAGATTACTATACATCAGATTTGGTGCAGAACATGGGAATATATATATGGAGAAGTATGATGGAATAAGACAACCTAGAGAACATATAGACATATGCATAACTCAATGGAGACTAGTACCACCAGAGGAATGGACACATCACTTTATTCATACATTAGAAGGAATCCCAAGAAACTAGTATACAAAATTGGAACTACGTAGAGGAACTAGAAAATGGGAAGAGTTGCAGTGAAACTTTGCCATTACGGTTTCATTTTAACATGAGAATCTAGTCATAGATTCAACACTACAGTTGGTAAAAGAGAAGATATTTGAAGAACCTGACTTTGAAATTGTAACAACTTATCAGAATCAGAATCAACAAATAGTCAGAAAATTGTTACATTGTTACCATGTCACAGAATATGACCCAACAAAAGAAGACCCATACAATGTTCAGATAATAGAAGTTGAAGGAGAAAGAGAAGTAGAAGGACCAAAGTTAGTGTTAGAATAATTTTTTGCACCACTAAAGATAAATAAATTCAATATTAGAATAGAGGAGAATCCGAAGATTGCAAGTATTAGTGACTATTGGGTTAACCAGAAAGTCGAAGTAATAACAGAGTTACCGCGTGAGTATAGTGATCTATTTCTAGCAACATTTTCAGAGATGAAAGGGGTAGCGGGAGAAATTGTAGAAATTAAAATTCTCTATGACTAGATTCCATACCAACTAGCAACATTTTCAGAGATGAAAGGGGTAGCGAGAGAAATTGTAGAAATTAAGATTCCTCTATGACTAGATTCCATACCAATAAGACAGAGACCCTACAGGATGAATATAGTATATAAACAGAAAGTTAAGGCAGAGATCGATAAAATGTTAGAGGCTGGTATAATAGAACCTGTTGAAGAACCTAAGTGGATTATCCCTATAGTAGTTCAGGAGAAAAATCAAGGGGGAATAAGGATCTGTGTATACTTGAGGAAATTGAATGATGGTTGTCTCCATGATCCCTTCCCTACTCTATTTGCAGATGAGGTATTGGAGAATGTAGGAGGAAAAGAAGCATACTCATTTACTGATGGATTTTCAAGGTATCACCAAATCAAAATAACACCAAAGGATGGTCATAAGACTACGTTTTCCACAAATAGGGTTCATATCAGTACACAATGATTCCCTTTGGATTGAATAATGCCCCTTCTATTTTTTCAAGAGAAGTCGTAGCTACATTTAAATATTTTACACATAAATTTTTGGAGGCTTATCTGGACGATTGGACAGTATTTAGCTTATTGAAAGATCATGTTGAAGTTTTAAGATTGATTCTAGATAGGTTTGTACAATGAAAAACTTCATTAAGCATTAATAAATGAATATTCAATGCACCATTTCGAATTTTTCTATGGTGTGTGGTGTGTAAACAGGGTCTGTAGGTTGATCCTGCGAAGATTGTTGTCATTGTTAATTTACTACCACCTAAGTTAGTGCAGCAATTAAGAGCTACACTTGGTCATACATGATAATATAGGAAGTTCATAAGGAGCTATGCACATATTATTGCGCCCGTGGATAAATTGTTAAAGAAATATATTAAGTTTCAATGCAATGATGAGTGCCAACAACGTTTGGATATATTGAAGGAAAAAATGGTGACAACACCTATTCTAGTGTTTCTAGATTGGTCAAAAGAGTTTCATGTTCATGTGGATGCCTCTTCAATAGCACTTGGAGTAGTACTAACACAGCTAGGAGAAGGTGATATAGATCACCCAATAGCATTTGCAAGAAAGAAATGATGTGATTCAGAGCATAATTATAATACAACAGAGAGAGAAGGTTTGACTATGGTATATGCATTACAAAATTTTAGACATTATTTTTTTGGACAACATTTTAAAATGTTCATAGATCACTATGCTCTTAGATACCTAGTCAAAAAGCTAGTGTTGGGGGGGAGAATATGTAGATGGTTGTTGTTATTTCAATAATTTAATTTTGAGGTAGTTTTGAAACCTCGAAGACTGAATGCAAGGCCAAATCACCTGTCCAAGATAATTAATGGAGAGGAACCAAGTAGCTTGGAGGAAAATATTCTTGATGCACAACTCTTTTTAGTGCAGATTGTTGATGAATACTTTGTTGATATTATTGTATTTTTAAGTACAAGAATTTCCCCAAAGGAATATAACACTTCGTAGAAGAAGAATTTGGTGGTTAGAGTTGTAGATTATCAACTTATTGCAAGACACTTGTATAAACTAGGTGTAGATAACATTCTAAGAAGATTTGTCATGGAACATGAACATCCTATTATCTTAGTAGAATCACATGAAGGAATAGTTGGAGGACATTATGTAGGTAAAGCTAATGCATAGAAGATATTGCACGCAAGACTATGGTGGCCAACAATTTCTAAAGATGCAAAGGAGTATTGTGAGAATTGTGATTTCTATTAGAGGTTAGGAAAGCCATCCAGGAGGGATGAGATGCCACTAAGACCTTAGGTAAATCTTAAAGTGTTTGAAAAATTGGCAGCAGACTTTGTAGGATTAATCAATCCACGAGCCAGAATATCAGAAGCAAGATATATCATTACAACGACAAAATATTTAACCAAATGGGTTAAATAAACAACAATAAAAAATTACAGTGAAGAAATTGTAGCGCAGTTCCTATTTGAACAAGTAATTACAAGATTTGGATGTCCTAGAATTATGATGAGTGATTAGGGAAATCATTTCATCAATAGTAGCATCTAGGTAATGACTGGAGAATTTGAGATACACCATCAGAAGAACACTCCTTACCATCCTCAATCTAATGGAAAAATGGAAGCATTTAATAAGATATTGGAGAATTCCTTAACTAAAATTTGCAATGTAAACATGGACAATTGGGATTTGAAGATACTAGTAGTATTATAGGATTATAGAACTACATGCAAGAAATTCACAGGGCAGAAAACTTTTATATTGGTATATGGTTAGGAAGCAAGAGTCCCTTTGGAATACTTGATACCTAGTCTGTGCATTACAGCCATTACAAACATGGTAGAAAGAAGAGCAGTACAATAAATATTGTCTGAACTCATGGAACTAGAAGATGACAAGATCATGGTTGGTTTCCATCAGGAAGTCCATAAAGCAAAGGACAAAGCCTAGCATGATAGACACATTAAGAGGAAAAAATTTAAGGAAGGAGATATGGTTCTTCTATATGAAAACAAGTATTTATAGAAGACAGGAAAATTCAGGATGCATTGTCTAGAGCCATATAAGATCAAGTCTATCACAGATGGAGGTGTTGTGCAGCTGCAGGATTTAGCAGGCAAGGAAATTCAAGGACTAGTGAATGGAAATTGACTAAAACTATATAGGGACAGTCCATCCAATAACCCTCAGTGGTTGAAGTGCATGAAGTTAGAGTTGTACATAGTGTATATAGTAGGAGTTAAAAGAAAAAAAAGAAAAAAAAATGGAAAAACAAGAAAAATACAAAAAGGGATAGTAGATAGATAAGTGGTAGAAAGGCAGTGAGAGGATATAGTGTTAGAATATGAAATATGTGTGCTCATTTTACCATTGAAAATACCCTTGTCACCCAACCATAGGCTGAAGCCACCCTCCGAGCACCTTAACCTTGACAGAGAATCATTCTGGAAGCAAACCATACGCTAGATATCCAAACAAAGGGTAGCACACCTTTCCCCAAGGATAGCACATCAACAGGAGCTGATCAGATAGTCCAAACCCTAGCCAAGAGATAGTCCAAGCCAAAATGTAACTGCTAGCTATAGAAGATGCACCAGCATCTCTCCTCCAAACCTACGCACAGGACTGCAATTGCACTGCGCAAAACTGGCTCTCTGCAACTACTAATATGTGTCAAATGAGAGACTGACGCCCTATATTTATAGTGGTTCTGGAAGACTTACTGGGGCCAACTTATCTTTCTAGGTACCTGTCTGTTCATTATATTATTATTATTTTTGTCTGACTTCTTCTCTTGGAGGCTTATAACCTAATATGAATTATCTTCTTGAGCCGACAAGTATTCTAGGGTTATTAGCCAACTCATTAGGGTTTCTTCTTTCTTCTCGGAGTATTCTATTCTCATCAGGTTCACACGTGGAGGTAAACACCTCCCGCATCTACCATAATATCAACACTCCCTCCTAGCTAGGGAGGTATTACAGGTAATAGCACTAGTACATTTGGATCAAATTTCGACGGCGCGTTCGATGCAATTGCCACTTTATATTGTTGGGAGAATGACAAACAACGAAACCCCTCAAACGTCGTTTCACATGACATCTCTTTTCCGACGACATAGATTTTTTTGTTATTGCGACATCTTGGAGGTGGAAAGACTGACGTCTCGAACGTGGCAAGACTGATGTCTAGAACGTGGCAAGAGAGACGTCTGGAACATGGCAAGACCGATGTCTAGAACGTGGCAAGAGAGACGTCTGGAATGTGGCAAGACCGACGTCTTGAACATGGCAAGAGAGACGTCTTAAAATTGGCAAGAGAGACGTCTAGAATGTGGCAAGAGAGACGTCTGGAATGTGGCAAGACCGATGTATTGAAGGTGGCAAGAAAGACGTCTAGAACATGGGAAGAGAGATGTTAAGAGGTATCATCTCCAACATGGTTTCTATGGGAGCGACACTCCAAGATGTCGTAATAGCGACTATGTTGTAGGTATTTAAAAAAAAAATACAATATCAATACTAAGAGGGACAGGTACATTAACCTTTGCTAAGATACTAGACATATCAATATTTAAATCTATATCATCGGTCTTAGGCAAGGTTGGTTATAAGGAAGTTTAGAGGGAGCCCTTGGAGAAAACATTAATTTGGTATACAAACTCACAATGGAAGCCCAAGGACCAAGTAGATCTGAAGCTTGGCTCCAAGGGATTTTCTATAGCAATGCATAGAGGATAGATAATGTGTCTTTGAAGACGGTCCCTACTTCACAAACTCAAAAGGTCTGCATCTGAAATTTTGGACGGAAAAGTTTGGCCCTAAAAGGGAGGACAGTGTTACCTTTATGAACACCATCTCAAGATTACGATTGGTGGACATAATGACCACCAATGGTTTCCATACATGGAATAATAAAATAGGAGGTACGCATCAGATTACAGTAAGGTTAGATCGCTTCCTAATCTCTAAATCCCTCATCTAGACAGGAGCAACATTTAAAGCAGAAATATTACCTGGAGCGGGATCCGATCATTATATATCTAACCAACGACAACCTGGGGCCTCCCAGATCAACCATTTTGCTTTGAAATTTTTTGGCTTGATCATCTGTACTTCAAAGAAAATATAAAGCAATGGTGGAAGGATGTAGATCCAATGAAAGGAAC
>JZKD02S1743489.1:135746-149910 GCA_000966675.3 Picea glauca | reverse complement strand
ATTTGAACTAGGTTATGTACCTCACAAACTACTTGGATGTGTAGAATGAGTGTTGGCACAGGGGCAGACCCAGGGTTCAATGCTTCAACAATGCACCAACAAAACCCTAACTACCAGCCCTTTCGACAACACCTACGAAGCACATGAAGTCTCACCAGAGGTAGAGGCAGGGGGGGTTGTAGGACTCAGGTGTCTAAAACCAGGCTGGGACACATATCTGTGATTACAACACTTAATAGAGCACTTAGTCAACAATATTCCTTAGATTATGATTCTCATTCACATCGCAGATTAACCCTTATTACCGATCAACACAGTAATAATCGAGATCAAGCTCTTGAAATCACTTAGCACATAATCCTAATAATCCTTCATTGTAGGCTAATGATGAAGAGTGCCCAATGGGCATGGTATCTTCCCTTTGTCTAGAAAAATGGTCATCAGAAGAAGTCTCAGGCAGAGATAATGGCTGCAACATATACCTTATGTTTTTCATTGCAAACACTAGCTTTTCTCAAGACATGGTGTGCGATGTTGATCTTGAATTGAATAATGGCACTGATACTTTTCCTCTACTATCTTGTCTTGATGATATCTCATGTGATGATGCAAGATTCCCTCTATTAAAAGATCACTGGAGCATCCTCTTTACTGCATTGTTGGCACTCCAGTTTACTCGTTACTTCTTCTTCAAGACCATAATGCTCATTGGCATTATTCTCAATATTCATGCAAGGGTCTTCAATGCTTTCTTCGCTTCTTTCTCTATAGGTTTCCTCTTCTTTATGACCTCCAATAGATAATAACGAAACAGAATTTTTGGTGAACAATAATGAATAAACCCAATCTATTCCAACAACACAAGAGGAGAACCAAACTTTAGAACTTTAAAACTCTTTCGGGACGTCTAGTACAACAATTTTTGCAAGGGAAATAACATTTACCATCACCCTTTTCACCCTCTTTAATTCTTTTCCCAGCTCTAATTTTTTTTGACATTCTTCCCCACAGACTTATACTGAAACAAATATCTATTTTTTGTTCGCCGAGAAGACCTGCAAACGCTTTTTGATTTGCCGTTATTATAGCAAACTTGTCACAACATCCGTCAAATGCAACATATTTATAGATTTTGTAACGTCGCAATTCCGACGTAAAAAAGTCCTAAGTGACCGTTGGTATTTTGACTTGGTGAACATACTAAGTTGACAGTTGGAGGGGAAAACCTAGTTTCCAAAACGTCGCAATTGTGACATATATCTTCACAAACGTGGCAAGAGATACGTCAACGTGGCAAGAGAGACATTAGCGTGGCAAGAGAGACGTCAACGTGGCAAGACCGACGTTATCAGGAAACATGATTTTTTTTTTTTATAAATTTCCTCTATTTTGCAACAATATGGACAATTTTGTCCATAATGCCACAAATAAAACGTCGAAATTTTTACAATATGTACTAGTGTGGTCTTGAGCACAAAAACATACCATTCTCTCGGTAGCATCAACATAGTTGTATAGACTATATAATGAGCACCATCATCATCATTAGTGTCATCAGCTGCATCATCTCTTGAAACCATACTCTATCTGAGTAATCAGACATGATTCTCACTCCACAGAGTGATACAAGAGCCATTCTTCTAATCTAGAAGGGTAAATGCTCTGAACCATTTTCCGTCTGGAAAATATATGTTCATCATTCATCTTGTTGATGATTATCTTCAATAAACTGTTGATAGTCTTCAAGGCAATCAGAACAAAAATAGAACACAACTATGTCTATCCATAGTAATACGTAACTACAATCTAGTGGTACAGTACCACACCAAGTAACACACAAGTACTTGATCAACAATGTATAGTCAGGAACAATGGAACATATCCACCACAATAGTCTACATCTACTATCATATAGTCTTCATAAAAAACATCTAATAGAAACCTGCACATAAACAATGTTATGATATAAATTGAATCATCTCGACCAATGTTTCACTCACATCTGTGATTTCTGAAAGAATATCTACCCTCAGAGTAGAACAATGAGATATATGGACTATTCTTCTCAAGCAAGGAAGAATAACTATCCTGTCTTCTTAACCTGGACCATTCTTCCTACACTAGTCAAAGTGCACCCTAGAGAGAATGTATAACCCTAAGGAATGATGAGCCTGGACCATTCCCCACCCTGGGCCATTCCTCCTACACTAATCAAAGTGCACCCTAGAGAGAATGTATAAACCCTAAGGAATGCATGTCCCTGATTGTTGACCCTAGACCATTCCCTACCCTAGGCCATTCCTCCTACACTAATCAAAGTGCACCTTGGAGAGAATGTATAAACCCTAAGGAATGACTATACAGACCATTTCCTCTATTAACCACAAGAGGAAAAGATTGTCCTGCATCAACCTCCAAAATGGACCATTCCTCATGTTAACCACAATGAGAAATCGTTGTCCGGTGAGGCGGGCCAATCTTCTTGAGTAACCCTCAAGAAGAGAGACTTCCCTAGACCACTTCCCATGTTAACCACAATGGGAATTCATTGTCTATGATACATCAAAAATCTGTACCATTTCCCATGTTAACCACAATGGGAAATCGTTGTCCCTTAGAAATCTCAATCCACTTTCTGAACAGGAAAGCATCTGTCAAAGATCCAGACTATTTTTCAATCTTGAAAATGAATGTCCTCAATAATATTTTGAGTGCTCCCTCTCAACCTGGGAGTCATTTCTTCCTTTTTCAATAAGGAAGTTGTCTCCATGAGCTCCAACTTGAGTATGCAAACTCTTTCATCTTGGATAGAAGCTTTACCAAAATGTCTACTTATCTACTCATCTGTGGGGATATGTATTGGAGAACTACTTTCTCCTATCTGGACTTCATCATAGATAATGTAATGCTTGATTTCAAATGTACTTTAGTTTGGAACACTGATTTTTTGTGAAGGCTTCATGTAGCTCTGAACAATAGAGTATATCATTTTTGGAAAACTGGAGCATATCCATGTGACACTTCTTTTGTCATCATGAGATCTAATCTACTGAGTAATCATCTTAATGTTATAGGAAATCTTCACCATGCTTCTACTTTGCACTTGAGGTTCTCCACCAAGTTATCTTCTTCTAGCTGCATACAAGGGTCTCTTTCTGGTATGCCTCAAAGTCTTGATATTGCTCTTCATACACTCTTTATTCAATTTCTCTGGAGAACATTCTTTGCATTCATCTAATGTAGAACTCCAACTCATGGATGTTGCAGATGATATAATGACTCATGTAGAGATAAGTCTTGTTTACTAGAACAAGTAATCATCATAGTCTTCTCCCTCCATCCAGGAGAACCTCTAGTTCTATATATTGCAATGATTTCATTCATAAGTCTTCCATACACTATTCTTCATCACGAATTTCATTTCCTCTACTTGATTGTTTTTAGTGAGTTCATATTAGGCTGGTAATCTTGTGATTCTCGATACAATGACTGGTTGTTCTGGCTTCTCTTTCTTTCTTGGATTCTTCATGTTATTCTTTCATGTTTTTCTTTAGATTCTTGGGTCCATGGAGTTTCTTATAGATTCCATCATAGGATCACAGATGTGGATGGACAACTAGGGATACTTTAAGGCTTCTCTTTGAAGAATGCGTACTATATTTCATGGCTGCTATCGTGGATATATACTTCATCATATTCAATCGATCATAGGATTAGCTCCCTTCTAATCCTTGCTTCATGTATGAGTGCATATAATCGGCTCTCTCTGTCTAACAGAGTCCATGCTTCCATCTACATCCTTATTGTCTTCTGCAATATATAATTGGCTCTCTTGGCTAACAGAGTCCACGCTTTCATTTTGTTGTGTTCTACAAAACGTCATAAGTCTTCTTCCAATTTCCTCTCAATTGTTGACTTCTTTCTGTCTTTGCTTCTTCTAAGTCTCTTCATGATTGATTCAGCTTATCTTGCAATAGCTTCCACATGATTTGTATTTCATCCTTTCATGTGTATTATCTAATGATATCCATTCTTATCTTCTTGTTCTTCCTTAGGTATGGTTCTTCTTGGAACACATTATCTTCCAAGAGATAGATATACAAGATATGTATAGAGACGATGCAAACAAGATATGTACAAGAAATAAGAAGAGTTGTGTTACATTTAGAAGAAGAAGTCTCTTCCATCCTGCTTAGTCTTCTTTGTAGGTTCCTTTTCTTCGGCAATTGGTGCTTCATGTTTTTCCTTCCTTTTCTTTAGCTCGGGACAATGATTCTTGTAGTGACCATACTTTCAACAGTTGAAGATTTGTACTTTTGAAATGTCTTTCTCTTGATTTGACTTGCTCCTTGAACCAAACTTCCTTTTGTTCCTGAAATTATTGAATCTTGTTGTGAAGGCTTGATCATCGTACTTCTTTTGGGGTTTCTCTTTTGCATTGATCCTTGATTCTTCTTGAGCACAGCAAGTCCAAATTTCTTCAAATGTCAGATACTCCATTCTTGTGTTCATGCTTGCGGCAAATGCATCCCATGTCTTAGGAAGACCATTGAGTACTATGTTTATCAACTCCTTTTCTGAGATGATCTCTTCAATAGCTTGTAGTTGATCTCTTAAATGGGAAATTCTCACAAAGTATGAAGTTATGCTGTCATGATCATTTATCTTCATGTCATGGAGCTAATTCTTTAGACTCATTACTTGTCCAATGTTTCTGACTGAGAAGAGGTTTGTTAGGGCATCATACATCTTCTTCAATGAGTCAAGATGAGAGATGTAGGGTATCAAGTGGTCTTTTATGGAATCCACTATTATACTCATGGCATTGATGTCACTATATTTGAACTTCTCCATAGTTGCAACGTTTTGTGGTTCCTTCTCTTTTCCTTCTTCAAACTCTGGCTTCACGATCTTTCCTTTCACGATATCCAACACTTTATTCTTAGAAAGGATGAGGTCAATCCTTGTCTTCCACGCTCTGAAGTTAGAGGCTCCATATAAATTGTTCTCTGAATTCATAGAATATGTCATGGTTGTTTTGACTTGGTCAAACCCTAGATTTGACAACAAACTCAAACTTGACATCTTGGCTTGCCGAGAATACCAGGAGATGCACTAGGCTAGGGTGCATTGATCTATCTGGAGATTAGGTCAATATCTTCACTTAAGGTTCCTCAACAAGAGGATTAGGGTTTCTGCAAGTGCTCCTGCTAGTGACCCTAGCGAGAGTGTCTTGGAAGATGCTTCTACTTGTAACCCTAGTGGTAGTTCCTTAGCGAGTTCAATATCCTAATAGTTATGTTTCCTTCCAGCATTTAGACTGAATGAAGGAGGTGTGGGCCCATAACCTGTTAGAATATGAAAGATGTGTGCTCATTTGACCATTGACAATACCCTTATCACCCAACTATAGGCCGAAGCCACCCTTCGAGCACCTTAACCTTGATAGAGAATCATTCTAGAAGCAAACCCTAGGCTAGATAGATAAACAAAGGGTAGCACACCTTTCCCCAAGGATAGCGCATCAACAAGAGCTGATCAGATAGTCCAAACCCTAGCCAAGAGATAGTCCAAGACAAAACGTAACTACTAATTGCAGTAGCTGCACCAACAACTCTATTCCAAATCTGCGCACAAGAATACAACTTTGATGCGCAGAACTGGCTCTCTGCAACTGCTGAGATGTGTCAAATGAGGGACTGACGCCCTGTATTTATAGTGGTTCTGGTAGACTTAATGGGGCCAAATTCTCCTTCTGGGTACTTATTTGTTCAGTATATTATTATTATTTTTGGCTGACTTCTTCTCTTGGAGGCTAATAACCTAATATAAATTATCTTCTTGAGCTGACAAGTATTCTAGGGTTATTAGCCACCTGATTAGAGTTTCTTCTTTCTTCCCGGAGTATTCTATTCTCGTCAGGTTCACACGTGGAGGTAAATACCTCCCGCAGCTACCATAATATCAACATATAACATGCAATAGACATTAAGTATTATGAACAAATAGGGATATACTACATGCTAGAGAAATGGGACATGACAGAAAAAGAAATACACTAGCATAATAGAGAAGCAGTTGGAAGAAGTCTTTAAATTATTCCCGTTAGCACAGAAGAAGGGAACATACCAACAAAGGAGAAAATTAAGAAGATAGCACAGGATATGAAGATATATAGAATCCACATTATAGATTTAACGAAACTCCTAGAAAGACCTAGCACACCACCAGAAGTACGAATACAAAGGGAGCAGGATGCTACAATTCATATGGAGAGCATTGCACACATGATCCAGGAAACCATAGAGATGTGTAATAAGAGCACGTAGTTATGGACGAATCTACAGAAGGATGACAAACTATAGGAGTTAGACTAGAAAGAAGAAGGGGTAAATACTACAGTACAAGAACTGAAGAAAAGGAAGAAAGTGATGAGAATATCGAAAAGGTTGAAAAGTGCGCATGAATTGAAGAATTTGCAAGAAGAATTGAAGACGATACAAGAAGAAAAGAAGTCAAGGAAGGCACAGTTGGAGCCACTACAATAAGGCACAAAACAATTTTTGATAGAGATTAACACAGATAAAGGTAAGATTAAACAAGTTGGATTGAAGAGTGAATAATTGTTGAAGGAGCATATTACTCTGTAGGCTATGGAGGCTGTAGTAGAAAAGAGCGCACAAGTAAATTCGCAAGTTGAAGAAATTTCAGGTAGGTTCTAGGAGCTGGATAAGTCAGAGCAAGAGGAAAACACTACCTGAGTGGCTTGGGATGAGCCATAGGTGAGTGTTGGGGGCATGTTGGTGCAGGCCATTTTGGGGAAAAGCGCGGTAAATTATGAAGGCAGTTAGAAAATGAAACAGAAAAGGAGTGCATGCCATAAAATAGGGAAAAATAGCACGAGGAAACGAGGAAGTTAAAGGAAGAAAGAAGGACACATATCTATGAGGAAAATTGTTAGATATTGCACTAGCCATGCATAGAAAGTTAGAATGTGGACAAAAATAGTCCACCTAGGGCTAGTGGGTCAGGGTTTTGGTCATCGTTGTAACGGGTTTTAACCCATTTTTGTAATATAAATATGTATTTGGATATTTGAGGAGATATTGTTAATGTGATGGAGTGATGAGTGAATGATGAGCTACTGTTTTGATGAGCTTAGAGTTAGGTTTGGAGACAAAGAGGTGCATTGTATGGAGGATTCGAAGGATCCACAATATTGATTATCGGAGGTCGACATTTCGAGTCCATATTAGGACCCATCATCAAGACATCTAAGCCTGGGTAAAGATAAATCTGAAGAGCGTAGATAAATAGTGAACTTATGGGAGATGGAGAAGTCTAAAGTCTAGGGTCGGCTCTAAAAATCCCTAATCTCTTTAAATTAAAACACTCCTAGATTTTTAGGGCCAACCCTAGAAAATAGTCTTCTCCACCTCCTGTAAGTTCACTATTTATCTACGATCTTCAGGCTTATCTTTACCCAAGCATATATGTCCTGATGATGGGTCCTGATATGGAATGGAACGTCAACCTATGATAATCAATATTGTGGATCTTATGAATCCTCCAAACAATCCCTCCCACAAAAATCTTGATGTTCCTGAGGTCAGGGTCGCAAGTTGTAGAGATTAGTGCGACCTGGTTAGCCTCTTACCACTTCTTATGTATTACTTGAAAAGCTATAAATTTGATGAATAATAATAAAAGAGAAAAGAATGACTGATCTTTGTGGACATAGCCTTAGGGGTGAACCATAGTAAAACCTTGTGTCTTTCTATGGAATGTTTGTCTTATTTCTTGTAGTTACTTAGTTATGATGAATGAATGGATCTGTTAGAAGTAAAATTTAGCACGCACTAGAATAGTTATGATATTTGTTGTAGAATGAATGAAAATGAATGAAAATGATTATAGTATGGTGGATATGGATATAATGATGTGTTAGAATGGTAGATCTAATGTATGTGGAAGTAGAAAGAATTTCTGACATCCGCACAACAACCTCCCTTCCACGATTGCAGACATTTGGGTCCTGTAGTCACCCATAAAGCCATCTCGGGTGAAACTTCATTGTGCACTATGTGCACAGTGTTTTCTTCTGGTCTCCTAGAACGAACGATGGTTTGCAAGGTTTTGTTAGAAACCTAAAGTAGAATTTGGGTCAGCCCAGACACTCCAACACACATGAACATGAATTTGAAAAATTAGAATCAAGAAACAATGGACCATATAGGTAGTCGGCTATAAGATTCAAAAGATGCACCATGTACCCCATGCATTGTTGCACACGTCCTCCTCCAACAGGGAATGGATGAATGTACTTAACTTCTCTTTGTAGAAAGAGAGACTATTTAAACACTATAAACAAAGTACAATGTTGTCTGAGAAGAAGCCAAAAAATGCTTATGTTTGACAAAAAGGAAAAGAGACGAAAAATAAAAAATAGACAAGAAGTTCATTAAGAACAATCTGATATGGCCTATATGGATAAATTTTGATGTTCAATTCAGATACAAATTAGTATGTTTAAATACGAAATGTAAAGATGATGGAGGAAAGAATACCTGAGGAGAGGGGTACATATTAAATACTAGCTTCGGTTTTCGTCTGTATTCAACAAGAGGCGTTCCAATAGTAAGGATCCCAAACGCGATTCAATACCTCCTCCAACTCCTTTGAATACTAAAAATCCCTGAAAACTGGTGCATTTATCGTAGAGATTCCTTATTCTATCTCAACAATTGTCAAATACATCTTTGCCCACTGACAAATGGAGAGACAAAAATTCACTGTGAGCCTAAAGAATAAAGCAAAAGTAACTTTTTATTCAGTATTGTTTATAAAACTTTGTTTTTTATTGTTATGTACATATGTTTCTACTACCATCTGGATAGGGGATTAAATTGGGGTGTACCACAATGCCACCTTGCTTTTTGAAGTTGTTTAAAAAATGAATGCGTCTAGATTTTCCATGAGAGGTTTGCATAATTTAAAAAATAATGATATTCTTAAAATTCATCTAAACAATAGATCAAAGAACGCATCCTTTCATTTTGAATTTCACATAATTCTGAAATCTTACCCTGATCTCCACAAACTCTTTCATTAGGCACATAATGACTAATTTTAATACGCTAAGGTTGATTGTATTTTGTGTTCCTCCCATCTTTCTTTGGCATATAGGTTGAAGGTGATTAGCAGTTTACACCCAGATATACATGGTACTTCTGTAAAATGTGAAAAATAGAAGAAAAGATGGATGAAAGGGATATGCATTACCTAAATGCATGAAGTAACTCTAAACTAATCCACTTGACAAATCAAACAATTCACATTTAAATGAAGTTTGAATGGAAGGGGCAGATATTTTCCTCAAAATTACAATTGAAGACTCAAATTAGGCCTCTTGTGTTAATTACCATTAAGAAACGAATTAACCCAATGAGCTGACCCAAGGGTTCATAAATTGCCTAAGGTCTCTACAAATGTTTGCAAGTAATATGTAAAAGAGCATGAGCAGGAAATCTGACCAGTATAATAGTGAAATAAGTTATTCAAGGTGAAAAAGTTGTCTGTATGGTCTTGTCCTCACCTTATCAATAATTGTTGTTCCCAGTTCCAGTTTCACTGAAGAAAGCACTATATGCATAGGTTCCTCCATTTATTACTCCTATCACTGCATATGGAAAATAGTTTCACGGAAAATATTTACCATGCCATACAATAATTTCAAATTGTGCCAATCATTTTACACTGCACAATAATCTCCTGCATCTTTATTTGTCTATCTCTATTAATACTAGATCGACTGGACCATTTAAAACTAGTACTACCGTCGCATGCTTGTTGAATGCTTCTCATTCTCTATCAGGGAGAATTGCTAAGCAAGGTGAAGGCTTATGTTCCTTTACCTTTCACTCCGTCTTTACCTCAGGTGGAAGTGGAAGTGATGCAGGGCTACTACATGCAATGCAATACACGTGAATAGTTTCCATGTAAACAAACAAAGTGGAGCAACATGCATGCAAACCAAGTAAAAGTGATGCAAGGCGGTTGCATGCAATGCAATACACATGAATAATTCCATGTAAATCGAAGCAAATTTATTCATTATAGGCTCATTAAAAAAATTAAAGGTCATTAGATGCTCTTATCAAAAGAAAAATACTCTTACAATATTCACCTGCCAATTCTGCTATTTCTTTAAATTGGTCACACGCTTCCTGATATCTCATCATACCTTCATGTTCTCATTAAAATTCTGCTTATATTTTATTACACCGAAATGCGTACACCTATTGACAATGAGCACAATTAATCACCTTTTAATCTCAAATTCTAATCTAATGGTTAACAATTGAAGATGCTGGCATATTCTTAGTCGCCCTCCTAAATCAATGAATGTGATTTTTTTTTTCCATAAAAAAATTAACGCAGATTTATATTAAGTATAATTTTTTTTACAGCGACACAAAGACAAGTAAACAGTCCCCATAATAGTCCAACAAAGATGATGACAGTAGGATAAAACCAGAAGGCTGAGATACTAGTAATAGGTTGAAAGGAAAATGCACAGTGCCGGCTGAAATAACGAGATGACTGCTGAAAGTGATAATCTGCTCAAAAGAATGATGATTTTTGTTCTAAAATCACAGTCTGAGGCTACACTTGGAGATATTTACCCTTCACCATCCCTTGGCAATTCAAAGATATTGATGCTGGAGGGCTGACTGTCCAGACCACTGTCCGAGTGATAAACCGATAGTCTTCCTTCAATTTCTGTTAGAGCTCTTTTAGAGAGAGCATCATCTTCTTTATTATGCACTCTATAAATGTGGTGGACACTGAGATCTTTGATATTTTTATCCAAATCCAAAGTTTTTTGTTTCCAACACTCGATATTTACAGTATTGAGATTGCACTTATGGTTTATCCAATCAATGATGACCCACGAATCACCAAGGATTTGTAGTTGGTTAATTGACCAATAAGTTGCCAAAGTGAGAGTTGCCCACAAACCCAGCAGTTCTGCTTTAGTATTTGATCCCGCTCCGCAATTTATGAACCATTTGGTAACTCTCGAAGAATGGAATCTGAAAATTCCTCCTGCCCCACAGCAAATACCACTGGAGTGAGCAGCTCCATCAAAGCAGGCTAAGGTGAACCCCTGCTTCAGATTAATCTCACAGACTCGTAATGGCAGAGCCTTAATAGTGGACGGCTTCCAGGAGAAAGTCGACAAGATTCTATGTGTAACTGAGTGAGCGGATGGAGTGCGATCATCAAAAACTGCCTTGTTTCTTTCAATCCAGAGCTACCAGCATGCATGTGTAGCCAAACTGACAGGGGCAGACTTCTCCTTTGACCAAAGAAAGAAACAATCTAAGACAGAGGCAACTTCCCAATGAAGGATAAGAGAAAAATGGGTGAGTATGCGCTGCCAGACAGCCCTCGAAAAATGACATTGAATGAGGATATGGTGAATATCTTCTTCGGAATGGTTGCATAATTTGCAAATACCTGGGCCTTCCCAGCCTCTCTTTTGCAGCAAATCCCAGGTAAGTGTCTTTTCTTTTGTTGAGAGCCAAATAAATATTTTTATCTTGAGTGGAATTGGCCACTTCCACAACCGTTGGAACCATCACAGATCAGCATGGTAATTCAGTTGTTGTAAAAGGGATGAGTAGATATTTTTAACTGTAGTGGCCCCCATAGCATCTCCCCCTGCCCAAATGATTGTATCAGGAGTATTGGAGAGAGAGATTCCTGCACTCCTAAGTGCTTGAGTGAAGTCATCCCAGTCTGAAGCATCGGCACCACCAAGATTAAGTTGATCACTTTTGTACCACATATCCGACAGAGGGGTGACAATGGAAGCCACATGCGCTTGTGCTAAACTCACAATATTGTAGGACTCTAGATGTGATTTAAGCGAGGAAGGGACAATCGAACGATTCTTCAAGCCAAGAATCTTATCTCTTCCAAGAGAGATATCATAACCCGAGCCGGGCCTCCATCTAAGCCAGTGCAATATAACATTTGAGGATAAGATTAGACCCTTCCAAAAAGGGGATGCCCTTTGTTGAAAATGTGATGGTTTTCTGATCCAATCTAAAAGAGACATATTTCCCAGGTATTTGTCTATAATGACATGATGCCAGAGGCTGTTATGGGTTAGCGCCCTCCAGAAAGAGTTCGCTAGGAGAGCTGTGTTAAAAATAGCTAAGTTTTTGAGTCCCCATCCCCCTCCTTGAATGGGTTTGGAAATGGTTTCCCAGTTGCAAAGGTGGAATCGTTTAGTGTCATTCTGACCATTCCAGAGAAAATTGAAGGACAACCTACGCAGAAGATTCAGAATCGAAGAGGGAATTTTCTCCAATGACATCCAGAAGACAGCCATACTCTGTAGCACTGAATTGACAAGGATAAGACGCCCTCCTATGGACAACCACTTGTTGCACCAAAAATTTATTTTCCTTTCAAATTTTGCCACCAACCAGCACCAGTCTTCAAAGTTTTTTGCTCCTGGCTTTCAAACATATCCCAGGTAATTGAATCCTTGGCTTAATTCAATGAAAGAGAAGGGAAGAGATGCTTTTAAAGAACAGAGTTATGTTTCTGATAACCCCCAATAATGAGCAGTAGATTTTGTATAATTGATGCAGAGCCCCGAGGCAATACAAAAAATCTGAAGCAGCTTCAGGATCACATTCCATTCCGAAGGAGTGGCCTTTGACATCAAGAGTACATCGTCAACAAAAATTAGATGAAGCAAGTTTATAAATTTTGAAACCTTTATACCTGAGATTTGCTGATCAGAGACGTTTTTTGTTAGCAGCAGACTGAGGCCTTCCATAATCATGATGAAAAGATACGGTGATAGTGGGTATCCTTGATGGATACCCTTCTCGCTTTTGAAAAATGAGGCCGCCTCTCCATTAATTAATATGGAAAAAGTTGCGCTAGTAACACAGGACATAATCCAATCTGTTATCTTTATGCCAAAACCAGCTGTGAGTAAAATCAACCTTAAGAATCCCCAGTCGATGCTGTCGAAAGCTTTTTTGAGGTCGAGCTTCAATACCAGGGCCTTTGAGTTTTTCCTTTTGATGTTGTGGAGACCTTCATGAGCCGCTCCTATAGCATCCTGGATTCTTCTGCCTTTAAGAATGTCTTTCTTCCAAACGAATGAATGTGATTTACTCTTCATAACTTCCTTGTATTTTTGAATACATCCGTTAACCTGTTTACTTTTTAACATTTACCTAATCATATTAAAAAAATTACTCTTTCACCATATATTGCCAAGTTTCAGTAAGAAATTACTCTTTCACCATATAATTGCCACGTTTCAGTGCGTTTCATTCTCTACCCCTAATTTCCTCACCTGTCTGGGGGTTTCATATTGGATCACCGATCGTGTTTTATTTTCTGCATGAGCATGGTAATGAGCGTGGAGAATGGTACAGTTTTTTGTTGCTTTATTTTTACAGTTTATTTAAGACTTACCTCGATAAATTTTAATGGTGAAATTACAACACACAGGAGAAGGTTAAATATCACCGTAGAGCAGGAGATGGCACCTTCTGCGAACCGCTTGAAATGCCAATGCTAACACTAGAGCTTTCCATACTGTGCTCGTCCTCATCTTGAAAGGTAAACCCTAAATATCAAAGCAATCGAGACAATGCAATGCCATGGTACGCAACATAACCCAGATATATAGATAGTTTTTGTGCCTGAAATGGTTCAGATTTCATGCGAGACACGATGGATCGATGGGTAACTCAATTGTTAGCATGAGGAGAGTAGATATCTTTCTTTTCAGATTTTGACGAAATGCAAAGTTCAGTGGATAGACTTATTTGAATAAATTTGTAGATCTCTCTTTGTTGTACTGTTATATAGTGGAGGCGATCAAAATCATGTTTCATATTTAAAGTATGATTTGTGGTGGGGTTAGCAGCGCCCGCGGTGACAAAGGAAAGGCAGGGGAGAAGATCAAAGATCGTCGTAGAGCAGGAGATGGCACCTTCTGGGATGCCCATTGATCCAGGTGGATATCGGTGGCCACCCACCTTTTCCGACTGGCTCAAAACAGTTTTCTGGCAATTTTGGCAATTTACTATTTTTAGCAGGTTTAACTTCCGGGGCCATTTTG
>JZKD02S1743489.1:112470-134447 GCA_000966675.3 Picea glauca | reverse complement strand
TCGACGATACCTTTCCAACGAGCTATCACACGCCTAAAATGGAGATCGTATGCAAAAGTTACGACCCCGGGAAGTTGATGTACTAACTTACCCAAACGGGGCCCACATGACTTTTCGCGCTTCATCTCCTAGGGTTAGGTTTTTGGACTTCTATGACTTTTGGCATTCTCATCTATTGTAAAAAGGCCTCTAGAGCCTCATTGTAACCATCTTCTTGCAAATGCGAGTAGCCATCACATCTCTTCTCAGAGATAAGCTGCCACCATTCTAGCGAGTCTTTCACACTGTATTTTTACAGTCTCTGTACATTTATTTCATTAATAGAAATCGTGTATTACTGTATCTCTATGTTTATGGTTGCATCTCTGATATATTTCTGTTATATTACTGAACATACGCGATATCTCTGTGCATTTCTTTATTATATCTCCGCTCTCATTTCGTGCCGAAAATAATCCGGATCACCCATTACTGTCGCTTGAAATGCAGATACAAATTTAATGAAATACAGATTTACCTTGTTTTGGTTTTGCATGGAATTAGATAGAAGGCGACAATGTACAGGAATAATGGTTCGGAAAGCAAAGAAAATGTTCATCGGATATAGCAAATTTTATTTACAAACCCTAAATATTAAAGTTAGGTTTAATTATTTAATGTTAGGTTTAATAAATTAAAAATCCCTTTCGACGTTCATCACCCACAATTATGTGACTGTGCTAGTTATACATAATACCAGAAATACCAGATGGTCACGTACATGAGGGTCATATATAATTGAGTTGGAGTAAGAGCAAAATACACCTAGAGTTAGATGACACAATTTCTAGGCTGGAGACTTAACAACATAAATTCAAGAACTAGATCAAAATGTTACTTAACCACATAAATTCAAGAACTAGATCAAGATGATATAACTTAAAAACTCACATCACTCAGCAATTGAAACAGGTTATTGCTAAAGTGTATATGCTAAGCATTATTTTTGTAAAAAAATACATTGTTGTATGGTATGGAGACAACTTGATAATATAAATAAAAACCTTACATCATGCAGAAATTATTTTTAAAGGGTATCTGCCAAGCAGGATTTTTGTAAAAAAATCACATTGTTGTAGGGGTTGGCTAGTTGTTGTATCAAATGGCTTTTTTGGGGCACTTTTAATGATCTTTTAACTTTAAATCTTAATCTTATGGTCAGCAATTGAAGATGCTGACATGTTCTTAGTAGTCCTTCCAAATCAATGAAGCAGATCTCATATTCATAACTTTTTAGCATTTTTAAAAGCTTCAGTTAACCTATTTACTTTTTAACATTTACTTAATATGATTAAGAAATTACTGTGTGTGACCATCTAACTGCCATTTTCAAATGATTAACAAACTTACTTGAAATTACAAATTTACTCCACTATTAACTTTTTATCATTTTACAATATTAGATTTATATTTCTGTCACGTTTAATTATAACAACATAATCACAATGGTTTCATATTCTTAAAAATCGTGGCGTGCACTACTACTGTCAGTGCGTACAATCGTTTCTTATTCCAGTAGATTATTTTGTAGTTTTCCTTTCCAGTTGTTAAAACCCTCATACTCGTGCCATTTGCCCCCAGCTTTTGCTTGGGTGAGTTGATGGAATCGTTCGAGATTTTGTGGTGGCAATGAACTTTTCAATCGGCTTGTATACCGATCTGTACTCTTCGGATGAATTGCCCCAAATTTTTTCGAGAGTTTTCTTAGGCTCAATTCCGTCACTTCTTTCACGATCCATGGAACCAACGCAATTGATTCCCAGCGGCTTGAGCTTTCTCTATGCAGGCATGTCGAGAGATTGGTTGCCAGTGGGAAAGGCGGAACATCTTGACAGGCCAGCTTGGCGAGAGGGGTATCCATTAGAAAAACTCTTAATTGTCGAGGTCGAGGTTCTTAATAATTCCGCAGGCTACATACACGAATCCATAATTTTGGAGTCTTCATAGTTGGCATCTGGCCGAGGTTTATAAGAATCCATAATTTTGGAGTCTTCATAGTTGGAATCTCGGTAGCGGTACTCGTAGTTTACCAGTTCGTTTATGATTTAGAGCCATGAATTATTTAGGTTTACACCAAATTATGTTCATAAAGTAGTCATAAACATTTTATAATTTTATTTCTAATTTTTGAATCCATGTATGTTTTTTTTTTTTTTTCACAAGTTTTAGATTTCAATATTGCAATGCTTGCGGTGAGTTGGAAAAATATAATGGAAATATAATATCCACAGACATGTCTTCTGTCGGTGCTTCCTCCCATTTCTGGTGTGACGCATACCATCCTACATATAGTAGGAAGCTACTGAAAAATTTACCACGGGTTGACGCAGAGATTTGCAACTAAACCTTTATCGCATAGATAATTAATAATTAATTAATTATTAAGATTATAATTAAAATTATTAAGATTAGTTTTATATAATTCTTTCATTACATTTATAAAAATGAACTTACTGTCTCTAGTTACATATGTACAGAATAGATTATGTTGAATAAACTATCCAACAATCATCTTTTAGGTTGAGGTGATTTTTTATATAACCCAATGAGATTAAACAGGTTTTATACTCCATGCATCAAAGCCGTCCAACAAAATAACAACATATTCTTGCGGTTTACCAATGGATAACAACGGATTTTAATAACAATGATTTACCAATAGGGTATATATTAGGTTGTAAATATAATATATAACTATAATCTATAGATTCCATTTATTATATATATAGATATATTTTTTTTAATTTATTCTTATTATTATATATCTCACAATTTTTATTTATTTTTTATTATATTTTTGTATTTTTTGGATTCTTTATAAATGATTAATTTATTGGTTTATATAAAAACAAATTGTTTAAAACAATAATCATATAAAATATAAATAATTTTTAATTGAAATTAAATTATTCAAAATAGTTTTCAAAATACAAATATATAAAAAAATTAATTGAAAAGATTTAACCATTCATAATAAAAACAACATCAAATATTTGAAAAATTAAAAAAAAAAATTAATAATATTATATAATTATTTAATTTAATTTTTTTTATGAAAAAATGTTCAATTAATAATAATAATAATAATAATAATATGGAATCCAACTTTGACCTCCGATAATCAATACCGTGGATCTTTTGAATCCTCCAAACAATCCCTTCCACATAAATCTTGATGTTCCTGAGGTCAAGGTCGCAATGCTATAAACTTGATGAAGAATAATAAAAAAGTAAAGAATGAAAGATCTTTGTGGACATAGCCTCAGGGGTGAACCACGGTAAAACCTTGTGTCTTTATGTGGAATGTTTGTCTTATTTCTTGTTATGATATTAGCAGGTACTAGAATAGTTATGATATTTATTGTAGAATGAATTTTAATGAATGAAAATGATTATAATATGGTGGATATGGATATAATGATGTGTTAGAATGGTAGATCTAATGTATCTGGAGGTAGAAAGAATTTATGACATCCCCACAACAACCTCCCTTCCACGATTGCAAACATTCGGGTTTGGGTCTTGCAGTCACCCATAAAGCCATTTTGGGTGAAATTTCATTGTGTGCTATGTGTTCAGTGTTTCCTTCTGATCTTAGTTTGCAGGATTTTGTTAGAAACCTAAAGTAGAATCTGGGTCAGCCCAAACACTCCAACACACATGAACATGAATTTGCAAAACTAAAATCAAGAAGCAATGGACCATATAGGTAACCGGCTATAAGATTCAAAAGATGAACCATGTACCCATGCACTACACGCCCTCCTCCAACTGGGAATGCATGAATGTACTTAACTTCTCTTTGTAGAAAGAGATACTATTTAAACACTATAAACAAAGTACAATGTTGTCGCCAAAAATGCTTTTGTTTGAAAAAAAGCAAAAGAAAAGAAAAATAAAAAATAGACAAAAAGTTCATTAATAACAATCTGATATGGCCTATATGGATAAATTTTAATGTTCAATTAAGATACAAATTAGTATGTTTAAATACGAAATGTAAAAATGATGGAAGGAAGAATACCTGAGGAGAGGAGTACATATTAAATACTAGCTTCGGCTTTCGTCTGTATTCAACAAGAGGCGTTCCAATAGTAAGGATCCCAAACGAGATCCAATACCTCCTCCAACTGCTTTGAATACTAAAAATCCTTGAAAACTGGTGCATTTATCGTAGAGATTCCTTATTCTATCTAGACAATTGTCAAATACTTCTTTGCCCGCTGACAAATGGAGAGACAAAAATTCACTGTGAGCCTAAAGAATAAAGCAAAAGTCACTTTTTATTCAGTATTGTTTATAAAACTTTGTTTTTTTTATTGTTATGTACATATGTTCCTACTACCATCGTGATGGGAGATTAACTTGGGGTGTACCACAATGCCACCTTGTTTTTTTGAAGTTGTTTAAAAAATGAATGCGTCTATATTTTCCATGAGAGGTTTGCATAATTTAAAAAATAATGATATTCTCAAAATTCATCTAAACAATAGATCAAAGAACGCATCCTTTTCATTTTGAACTTCACATAATTCTGAAATCTTACCCTGATCTCCACAAACTCTTTCGTTAGGCACATAATGGCTAATTTTAATACGCTAAGGTTGATTGTATTTTGTGTTCCTCTCATCTTTCTTTGGCATATAGGTTGATGGTACTTCTGTAAAATGAGAAAAATAGAAGGAAAGATGGATGAAAGGGATATGCATTACCTACATGCATGAAGTAACTCTGAACTAATCCACTTGACAAAGCAAACAATTCACATTTAAATGAAGTTTGAATGGAAGGAGCAGATATTTTCCACAAAATTACAATTGAAGACTCAAATTAGGCCTCTTGTCTTAATTACCGTTAAGAAACGAATTAACCCAATGAGCTGACCCAAGGGTTCATAAATTGCCTAAGGTCTCTACAAATGTTTGCAAGTAATATGTAAAAGAGCATGAGCAGGAAATCTGACCAGTATAATGGTGAAATAAGTTGTTCAAGGTGAAAAAGTTGTCTGTATGGTCCTGTCCTAACCTTATCAATAATTGTTGTTCCCAGTTCCAGTTTCACTGAAGAAAGCACTATGTGCATAGGTTCCTCCATTTATTCTTCCATCACTGCATATGGAAAATAGTTTCATGGCAAATATTTACCATGCCATACACTAATTTCAAACTGCGCCAATCTGTTTACACTGCACAATAATCTCCCGAATCTTTATGTCCCTATCTCTATTAGTACTGGATCTTATATGTTGATTCAACTGGATCGACTGGACCAATAAAAACTGGTGCTACCGTCGCATGCTTGTTGAATGCTTCTCGTTCTCTATCAGGGAGGATTGCTAAGCAAGGTGAAGGATTGCTTGTGTGCCTTTACCTTTCACTTTGTCTTTACCTCAGGTGGAAGTGGAAGTGGAAGTGATGCAGGGCTGCTACATGCAATGCAATACACGTGAATAGTTTCCATGCAAACAAAGTGGAGCAACATGCATGCAAACCAGGTAAAAGTGATGCAAGGAGGTTGCATGCAATGCAATACACATGAATAGTTGCATGCAAATCGAAGCAAATTTATTCATTATATTCTTATTAAAAAAGTTAAAGGTCATTACATGCTTTTATGAAAAGAAAAATGTTCTTACCATCTTCGCTATACCTTCGTGTTCCAGTTAAAATTCTGCTTCTATACCAAAAATAGCATAATACCTTATTGGTCACGTAGATGGAGACTTAGCCATATAAATCGAGAACTAGATCAAGATGATATAACTTAAAAACTCACATCATTAAAAAATACATTGTTGTATGGTATGGAGACAACTTGATGATATAACTCAAAACCTCACATCAGGCAGGAATTAAAATAGGTTATTTCTAAAGTGTAGATGCCAAGCGCCATTTTTGTAAAAAAATACATTGTTGTATGGTAAGGAGACAAGATGATCTAAAAGAAGTAAATGAGATGAAACACATTTAATGCAAAGAAGATCGGATTTTGGAAAAGCATAAAAGGAATGAGTTCATATAACTATAGGAAAATCCAAGCACCTGCATGTCACATCGAAACACACAAACAAGCCACATCAATGATGCAGATAAGGCTTGCAGCCAAGAATGCTAACAAAATGGAGTTAAAGTCCCTCGAAAAATGAAAATAGAGCTTCACCCACATATATAAGAAGATTCAACGGAAACAACAAAACCAAAAAGAAAAAGTTATTTATTAACAGTTTTTTCATTATTTCTCTTGATTTGAACGAGTAAAATTTACTCTGCTTTTACCTCCTAATCAAAATAGTTCACCTTTATGGAATGATTCTTCTAAACTTTACGCTTCATTATTATTGATTTACATTAACATTCTATACAAGACTATTTGACTATTTACCTAAAATATATAATCTACTCAAAATTGAGTTTGGTAATTTGGTAAAAACTTTCATTAACAAATGCTTTTATTCTACCATTAAAAACAAAAACAAGCTATGTTACTTGCTCTAGTGATACACAAATTATGCTACTTCCTGTAGTCATACACAAACTATGGAAGGAGAGAGATGGAAAATAAACCAAAAAGAGACTTGTAGAAATATAGAATTAATATTCATAAATCACAAAATTAAATCCGCACAATGGAAGACAACGCAAACCTTTTTTCTAGAAGAAAATTTCATGAATTATATTAAGAAGATATAATTCCTAGCATCCAAAATGTTCAGTAATATCTAGAAAGGATACAGACATGTGCTTTGAAGCAAAAACAACAAAATATCTGAAGACAATTACAAATAGGTTTGATGCAAAACAATGAAGCCTTCACTGAAAATGTGAACAACCAAATGGAGACTGGAATTGTCCGAGCTAGTGATGATAGCTGATTTCTTCGAGAATCATGAAATTCTAATTGAATGAGAAGAACCGGAAAAGGAAGTGTTAATAGACATTGAGGAGGCAACGTTGTCCCTTCACTCCTTCAGTCCAAAGGTCAAGCGTGATGTATCCTTCCGGTTCCTTTAATGCTTTCTTTGAAAGTGAATCAACTTCTTTGTTAAATTCCCGATAGATGTGGAAGAATTGAGTGTTCTTGAAAGTGTTCTTAAGAGTTTTGATTCTTTTTTTCCAGCCTTCAAGAGAGGTCACTCGCAAATCACTTCTATCATTCAACCATTCGATTATCACCTTTGAATCTTCAAGAATTTGGATCTTCGAGAGTGCAAGTAGATTGGCTATGTGTAATGTAGCCCAAGCCCCCAATAATTCATCCTTTGTATTCGAGCTGATTCCATAGTTCAGGTGCCATTTATGTACCAAGGTGTTCGAAAGTTTGATTATGCCACATGCTCCACAACAAAGACCATCTACCTTTGTTGCACCATCAAAGCTAGCTACAGGAAATTCAAAGTTTTGATTAATAAAACTAGAACGTAGCAAGAAACGAGTAATAACTTCCTCGAGCTTGTGAATTGTACCAAGTGCTCGAATCATTACTGAATGTGGAGAGGGGGTTTTTTCATCAAAGGTTGATGCATTCCTTTCGAGCCACACGAACCAGCAAATTAGAGGAGGTAAAGTAGTAGGAACAGTTTTATTTGTTGTCCACTTGGATAAGCTATCAGTCAAACAGCTTCCACCCCACTTTTGGTTAAAATTACCTGTGGAGTAAATCAAATTCCACACAGTAATCGTGAAGGAACAGTGCAGAAAGATATGGTCTGTAGTTTCACTGTCTAGTTTGCACAAGATGCATTTGTTAGGGCCTTCCCATCCTCTGCGTTGGAGATTAGGCCACGTTAAAATCTTATAATTTGCAGCCAGCCACATGAAAAGATTAACTTTCAACTACAAATTCCAATTCCAAATGCTCTTTTTCCATCCAGAGATGGTCAGTAAATTCTGTGAAGCGCAAATGGATGAGTAGATGTTTTTTGAAGTGATGAGCCCGGAGGCATTCCCTCTGGTCCAGTGAAGTTCATCTATGTTATCTGTTAATGTGATGCCCAATGCTTGAAGAGATCTTCTGAATCTGTTCCATTCCGATGCAATGTCTCTGGTGAGTTCTAAAACAACACTGTCTATCCACTGAGACGAAATGGAGGAATGATGAAGTGTTTCTAGGCATGTGCTAGAATGGTAATATGTTTCTGCTGTAGAGTGGACCGGAGGCGTGCTGATAGGAAAGAGCACATGCCCAAATCCAATATTCTGTCTCTCCCTAACTCCACGAGAGATCCCGATCTTGGCTTCCAAGTGAGCCAATTATTGATAAATTGGGCTGTTTTCAGCAGATTTTTCTAGATTTTGGATGCCGAGGGTTTTGCAAAAGTTTCCAAGTGAAGCCACTTAATAACTGACACAGAGTGTAGATATTTTTATTTCAGTAACTTTTTCCAAAGGCCATTGCTATTGAGAGCTCTCCAAAGTGTAGTAGTCACTAAAGCTTTGTTGAAAGTAATAATGTTGAGGAGCCCCCAGCCTCCAAATCATTTTGGCCGAGCAAGCGATTCCCAATTTGCAAGGTGGTAATGATATGTATATGTGTTTCATTTCCACAAGAAATTAGACAAAAGCTTCCTTATTCCGTGGAGGATGGACAAAGGGACAGTAGCAAGTGATAAACAGTACATCAACTAGTTTTCAAGAACAGATTTGCAAAGTGTATGTCTGTCGCCCAGTGACAACCAACGAAAGCTCCAATGGCTAATCTTCTTTTCCAATTTATTTACAAGCCATAACCAATCTTCAGTTTTTTGCACACCAGATTTTAGGAAGTACCCCAGGTACTTGAAACCCCCCTTTAGATCGAAGAACTTATACGGGAGTAGCTGCTTGAGTGGGTGAAGTTCTGTCTCCTCAAGACCCAAAAAGTGTACAAAGGATTTGTTAAGATTTACTTTTAAACTGGAAACCAAACAAAATAAATGAATGATGTAGTTGATCTCTTGACATTCATGCATAGATGCATTTGTAATTAGTAACACATCGTCAACAAAAAAAATATGGAGGATTTTAGTGAATCTGGTGACTTTGATTCTAGATAAAGTGCCCTCTCCTTGACTAGATTTTAATATAGTAAGCTCAAGATTTCCATCACAAGGATGAAGGGCAAAGGGGAGAGTGGGCATCCCTGCCGAAGGCCTCTCCCAATCTTGAAAAAATTGGTGGCCTTTCCATTAGCTAAGAAAACAATAGATGTCGAGCTAACACATTCCAAAATCCAACTAGTCAACTGAGGTCCAAATCCCACCTGGATTAAGATTAGTCTTAGGAAGTCCCAGTTGACGCAATCAAAAGATTTTTGTAGGTCTAGCTTAAGTAGCAGGGCCTTTAATGCTTTTGTTTGATGCTATATATGCATTCATGTGCTGTACCAATAGCATCATGGATCAATCGCCCCTCCAGAAAGCCAAATTGCCCAACTGAGAGATTCTTTGATAAAATCGGCTTAATGCGGTTGGATAAGACTTTAGAGATTAATTTATAAATTAGATTGCAGAGTGAAATTGGACGATAGTCCCTGAAGGTCTACGAATTGTTGGATTTAAGAATCAAGGCCAGGAATGTGGAATTTAGGTTTCCATCCATACGTCCTCCAGATCGAATCGATTCCACCAGTGCCAATAGCTCCTCAATAATCAAATAAAAAAAAATGTGTAAAAAATTCCACAGTCCAACCATCCGGGCCTGGACTTTTTTCTTTTTTGAAGTGGAATAAGATTGATTTTAATTCCTGGGAGGTGATCGGTAGAAAGAGTTCTTTTGCTTCCTCCTCAATAAGCCAAGAGTTAAATAAACAAGCCACCTTTACTTGTTCTGTTATCGAAGGTGTCTCAAACTGATTGTAGAAAGATTTAAAATGTTTTTCAACTTCCCTGGAAATTGCATCCTGCCCAGTACGTAGATGACCCAAATCATCTTTAATTTCCCATAGGTGTTTAATGATTCGTCTCTGATTAGCAAATTGCTGAAAAAACCTTGTGTTTTTGTCACCGCTTTGTAACCATAGAGCTCGGCTTTTGAGAAGCCACCACTCCTCCTATGAATTTAGAATAATATTTCTATCAGTTTCAAGTCTGATGAGAAGGGATTCATTCGCCGAATGAGTAAAACCATCCGCATTTTCCTTTAATATTTCAATGATTATTGTTTCTAGAAATTCCAGATGTTTAAATTCACGGGTTCTTTGCTCTTTATACCAATTTTTGGTGAGTACTTTCAGGTCCTATAATTTCCAAATGAAGTGTCGCTGAATATCAACTTCCTGTAGATAAACTTGATCATTCCAAAGAATTTTTACTGAGTTGTTATAATCCTTTTCTGAGAGACAATGCAGATTGAATTTGTAAGGGTATGCATTGGGAGGAGTAATGTTTTCTAGTTGAAGAAAGATAGGAGTGTGATCGGAAACGAAGGGGTATTCAACCCAGGAGCGAAAAAATCGGCCTTCCAGAAGAATATCCTCTGCCACTAGAAATCTGTCAAGTCGTTTAGCTATATAATTGCTGCCAGAGCGTCCATTTCGCCAAGTCAATACAAGTTTGTCAGGCCAAACATCAATAAGATTATGTGAGAGAAAGAGGTTATTATAGAAATTTGTATTGAGACTTTCGTTGGTCACACCGTCTCCTCCCCAACTTTCACCACTAGAAAGTGTCAAATTCAGGTCATCGGCAATGACAAGACTTTTTTAAGAGAGTAAACCACTGTTTGATAACTTAGTCCAGAATTCTTTGTGGTTTGTGTAGGGGCCATAGAAATTTAAAAGATTGATTTGCTGGTTAGAAGAGATAATATTGCCAGATAACAAAATTCCCCCAACAGTGAGGAAAGGCACCAGGTTAAAAAGTTGAGGGTCCCAAGCCACCAGGAGACCCCCTGAAGTGCCAAACGAACTCACTGCACAAGTATGCCATGACAGATAAAAACCATGAATGTAGGAACGTGCTTTCTCGGCTTTGACCAAATTTTCTTGTAAGAATAGTATACTGGGACGAGTGGAATCCAAAGTGCAGTGAAGAGAGGTAGCTTTAAGGGTGCCTCCAGGCCCTCTAAGATTCAGTGAAAAGAGGATCATTACTTGGCTCTTGCTAGGGCCTTCACTACTCTAAGTGCCCCACTATTAGTAGTGGTAAGTTCCAAGTCTAAGGAAGGGGTGTTCTCCTTCTGTAGTTTCTTCCTTGTGATTCTTGTCTTGATAGGGGAAAAATCAGTACCTAGTCCTCTTGACCAAGAGGAATTCTTTGAGGGATCCGGCTAGTTAGTCGATGATGTACCTGCAATCGCTAAAGAGGTGGATGGATCGATGCGGGAAGGGCCTATGAAAGTGGGTAGTGGGATAGGGTTGAAACCATCCCGGGAGAGTGGAATCAGAGTGTCTAGAACCGAGTTGAGGGAGGAGTTCCCTACTTCATATTCGCGAAAACCTGGTAGCTGTAAAGGTTCGGTCGATTGAGGTAGGGAATCAGTAGTGTTGAAGGGGAAGAGTGATGTAGGAGAGTCAGTTTGGGGATGTAGTGTGTTTTTGCAATCCAATCAACTCTAGGTGGAGGGGGATTAGGATTGGGGACAAGGGGGGAGGAGGTGGACAGGTTAGTGTTTGGAAATGTAGGTAAAGCTTCTGAGTGATGTAGGGAATTCAAAAGTTTTGAATATTTTATCTCTGTAATCTCTAAAAAAGTTAAGGAATGATAAAAATATGGACAGTCATTTTTTAGTTTACTCGAGAAAGAGTCTTCTTAATCAGAGGAGAAGGGGGATCAAGAATGGGATATCTGCAGACAGAGTGTGCTTCTTCTTCTTGATCTACCAAGTCTCTGAGCAGAGTTGAGTCTTCTGAGGGTTCTTTTTCTACCCAACTTGGGTAGTTTCTCTTAAGATGTTCTGTGTTGTGGAAATGAAAGCAACGGAAAGGTATTCTGAGATAGTCCAAGCATTGTGAAAACCTTCTTCCCCTCCATTCGATCTCAAGAAGTTCTGGTAGTCCTCCATGCACATCCATCTGAACCAATACTTTACCAATCTTTCTGGAAGAAACCATGAGAGTAGAGTTATCGATAGAAAGAAAAGTGCCTAAAGAGTTGCCAATCACTTCCAAGGCCGCTTTCTTCCAGAACTGAAGGGGTAATCTTGGAAGCATGATCGACATGTGCCTAAAATGGAAGTATTCAGATTCAGGATTAAAGGCCAGGCACCAACGTTTTATCATGAGGTTGCTTCCTGTTATAATCCACTTCTGAGACAGTAAAACATTTGCATCTTCTGGGGATTTACAAAGAAACCCCAGCCAACCTTGAGACAAGAGGATAACTTTAGGTGCATATCCAAGTAATGGATTCCATGAGAGTTCTACCCAATCAAAAATGGAGGCCTTATAGAGGTAGTTGTAGAATAGTCTGCCAACAAGGCCAAAGAGTGCTAAGTTACAAGTCTCTGGAAGCCCAACATTAGAACCTAAAACCATTTTATGAACAGTTTTTTTAGGCCTCCAAATTTGGCGACTTGACCAAGGATTCAAATCTGGTTTATTGACCACCTGTGCTTGGAAATGTTGACAGTGCTCTGTAAAAGAGGGTGCACAGGGAGTGAAAGGGGAGGAACGAAAAAGTGAGGGATGAGAAGGAAGACTAGGGGATTTGTGAGAGGAAGTATAATCTTTACCAACAGTGTCAGCCAAGTCAAATAAGCCTTCTTTTCTCCAAATTTCCTTGTCAACCACATTCATCAATGTGCTGATGTTGGCTTCAACACAAGGTAGGGGGTGTGAGGCCATGTTTTGGGCTCCACTGACTCCAAAATCCCAGAACCTTTGTGAGAAGACTCAGTAAGGTCAAAGAAATGAGAGTATGCAATGAAAGAGAGTAAGGAACAATGCCAGAAGTGTAGTGGGTCCTAGACACTAAAGTGCAGAACCACAATACCCTGAAGTGCAGAACCCAAAAAGACAAAGTAGTGCAGAACCCGAAAAGAGAAGGGTAGAAAATGTCTAGGGTAGAAGTAAACTGAGTGTGACCAGAAGGTTCACAAGACTAAAGGACACTCAAGTAGAGACAAAAGCTGCTCAAAAAGACACAAGAAGGAAAGTGTAAAAAGTGGAAGGAAGTAACTGCAATTGTGGAGAGATAATAAGTGTATCAGCTCACCAAACGCATCGAACCCACCAGTTTTTAAGATGTTTAAACTGACTTCTTAAGCTCACCAGACACCTCGGACCCACCAGTCTCTTCTGACCTTTAAAATGACTTCTTAAGAGGTAAAAAGGAGAGTAAAGTTGTGAAGCCGGTTATGAAAGTGATAGTCCACATCTTCTAGTGTTCCATAAAACACTCAACAAAATGTCGATATAAAATAATGACAAAGTCCCCCAAGCTTCTAGCGATCCACAATAAAGCTCAAATAGTGTGTAGTTATTAAATAAATGCAAATGCCTCCACCGGAACGGGACAAAATGAGAGAATAACTCGAAAAGAGGATAAAATACTGAAGGTTATCGAGGTAAGCAAGAACAGGAGGCTAATGAATGAAAAATAGCAGACAGTGAAGTAAAAGAGCTGATGGAGAAACAACCCAAGTCAGGTATATCATACCCATATTGGGTATTCCATACCCGACCAAAGCAAAGGATTTAGATACTCCTGACTATCAAAACTCATCAATCGATAGCTCAGCTGGGTAGTAGAAGTCCGCCATTGAAAAAATTTGAACCTGCAACTGTGTGGGAACCCTCCGGACCCAAAAGAATCCAGTTCAACAACAACAACAACACAAACCTGACAAAGCCATTGTTGTCAATCATTGCAAATATTTTCAAGATCGTGTGCAATACGTCTTTTGGGCATATGCAAATTAGCAGTCTCTACATGGACTATATTGTTTTTTCACAACCATATACAACGTAGGAAACATTAGTTAATAATAACTAATACAAATGGAAAACATTAACTTGAAATAAATAAATAAATAATCTATTAATAATATAAAAAATTATGAATAAAATCTAGAGAATTATAAAAGTTGAAAGACTTTGAAAGAATCACGACATCGCCCATTTAATAAGGAAAGAATCTAATCTAATATATAAAAATAAATAAGAAAAAAATTATCCAAGAAATATAGAAAGTTATGGTTATTATTTAATATAAACTCATGTTAAAATGAAACTTGTCAATATAATTGACATTTGTTGTTGTTGTGCAACTTTGACATACAGGGAAGTCTACCACCACCATTTCGACTGCAAGCAGTGTGTAGATAACATCGACGGTGGATGGAGCTGAGTGTTTGGGATTGAGATACTAATAGACATCTAGATGTGCATATCAGATCTAGGGAGTCTTCCTCTATGCATCCATGCCAGGGCCTGGGTGACGTTCTCTTCGTAGTGCATCCAGGTCCTAGGTCTGACCTTCTCTTAGATGTGCATCCAGGGCTTGAGTAACTTTGAGCTACTACAGGTGTACAAAAACAACTCATATAGCAGGCATATGAGATTTGAGATTCGCATTGTAGAATCCTAAGAGTTTTGGGTTTTCTCTCTTCCCCGTTGTTATAAAGAAAAGGATGGGTTTTGGCCATATATTTGTGAACTCTAACTTAGGCAGAGGCCATGGAAGTAAACCCTTTAGGTAGGTTGGTTTCATTTTCCAAGTAACACTGCATGGGAACCACTGAGAGTAAGCAAACAGAGCTAACTATCGAAGGGAATGGAAGCACCTGGTATTTATTTTTTTGATTATCTATTTTAGCTATTTATTTGGAAGGACCTGGATGAAATGTTGTAAATACCACCACAAAGTACATCCCCAATGTGCACTAGATGTAAATAGTGCACAAAAGAGACCATTTGAATAACAAATAATAATGAAGACTGTCGACAAAGCCGAGGAAAGCACCAATGGGATCAGATGGAATCCAAGGCACTATACGAATCCCAATGTGTGAAAAATGTTCTTGCTGTCAAACACAATCGAAACCACTCAGTGAATGATCAATGATGAAATGTCATCTGATGAGTGTGTGGTTACCTATCAATGATGTAAATAGGGCCAAGGTGTGACTCTAGGCTAAATTCTCAGAGAAATTTGTCATAGTCGATAAGAGCTTAACCCACTGCCAGGAAGTCAATGAGGACCTTCCATACCAACACGAGTATAGAACAAAGATACTTATGATTTTGAGATGTACTTGACACATGGGAAGACCGACTTGGAAAGTCAATAATTCTACAAAATGACTGGCATAGGTTAAACTTCCTCTGAACAACAACATGACACATTATGTGACTTAGGAAACACAGACTAAAAAGTGATTATTGAGATAAGTCTATGATGTAGGCGGCAACAATAGACTCTCCATAATGACTAGAAGAATAATCATTCGAAGGAGTAACAACTCTATGTAACTTGATCAGTTTCCTAAAGCCATAATAAACTCAAACTATTGAGACTGGACTAAAAAAATTGTTCTTTGTTCAAAGGCGACTCGACTGCTGCCAATATGGATAAATAAGAATTATTCCCACGCTCTTTTTTTTTATATAATTTTTTGTCTTTTTCATACTATGAAAGCCTGGAAAAGAATAAAATAATCCTATTATACACAGAGGAAACAAGTGTCGTGGGAGAACAAACCAGTTCCATGCGCAAGGAACATACCTATGCTCAATGCAAGGAAATCATGTGCAGGATATGGACACTCAGGGGAATGTTTCCTCCTAGGTTACAGGTGTCAAATTTGTAAAAAATAAATATGCAAGGCTAGCAACTAATGAGAATGTGTAAAGAAGTGGCTAAGCAAACAACAAGCTAAAGATGAAATTAGGCTCAAAAGTGAAAGCAACGAAATGCAATGTAGTAGTACAACTTAACAAATAAATATGGGAGTCCTATGGGTAAAATCCAGAAAAGGTTGAGAACAACATGAGGTTTTCGACGCAATGCCATGGTGGGACTAACAGGACTCCCAAGCCTAAGAGAAATTCAACATGGGCACCAAAAGGAAAATAAGGTACTAATCTACAATGCCCATGATGGTAGGCTCTACCATGAATTAAATGACACCTAAATTGACTGGAAATGTTTGTGTCATCAATAAGTGGGGTTGAACCTAAGGCATATGTATAATTGGTCACTGAGAATGCAAAATGAAAAGCGAAAAACAATCTTATCTTATATGCCAATGACGAAAAGATTATCTCAATGAATCGAAAACATGGACTTAATGGGTAAAAAGATAAACTTCCAATCATCTTTCTGTTGAGCACTCAACACACCCTAAAAAGTCCTATGTCAATTTTTACTTTTTGGGTACCACTTGATCTTTGCACTGTCTGATTCGACTTCATTTTTGTAAAATGTTTTGTTGTTTTCTTATTATCATGACTCTGATTATCTTTTCAGGACTGTTTTAAACCTATGAAACCCCATGAACTAAAAAATCCCTAACACCTGAACAAAGAATCAAAAGCCAAAACACTTCACCTGACACACTCAGATTCGACATTGGAAGGAATTCAAAATGGAAAAGAGCCACTCGGGAAAACTCAATCACCGAGCGTCGATCTCCTTCAGCATCAGTAAAAGGAAGTTTTTGTTTGCACCAAAGTTTTTCATAAGGATATATCCGATAGTTGATTCCTCTTCAACATCGGTAAAAGACGAGGGGAATAGTCATTAACAAGGAAATAAATGATATTGTTGATAGTCGATACTCGAAGAGCTCATAGGAATCGAGGAAGACCTAAAAGGATCACAACAAACATTTTGACCATGCTAAAGAATTCTCTGGATCACCGATCCCCGATGCATTTCGGCATCGAGACTTTTTTGAGGAAGCTAATTCGTAGAAAAACACATGATAGATTTGTCATTGATCGTCGACCCTATATACCTTTTCGGCATTGGCAAGCCAAGGTTTGTTTTAGAATGCACAACTTAAGGTAAGTCCCGACTCTGATTAATACACACCAATTAGGTCCCTGGTATTCAATGCCACATGTCGTTGCCAGATTGGAGAACCGTACGGTCTAGTTTTACCCCGAGTCATTCTTGGTTCCCTAGGTCCAAGTCACACCTCCAAGTTAGCTTTTCCATGACAGCATTGTACGATGAGATTGATTGATGTCAAAGCTTTTGCAAGGGGCATCAACAAAAAATTTGATAGGGCATCCCCGATCCCCAATCCACCCAATGAGAAAGTGACATGATGGTACGTTTTAGCATTGGATACGTTTATATTTTGAGCTTTCAAGGGTCTAATTAATACCAAATCCCACATTAGTTTCTACCTTGTGCGCCAATCAACATGACCGTTTGAAATTACCGATAGAACACATCACCTTCGCCAACCCACGATGAATTTAAGTTATAGAGATTCGACGATAGATTTGTTTAAATTGCACTCATCACCCCAATTGAATGGCTGATGTGACATGGTAAGTTCTTCACTGGTTTAAATTCTCTTGAGTCATTGTAAGCAGAATCATTCTGCGTGCAAGGAAATTCAGAGCATCTGGAGAAGCGAGACAAGTAATTCGAAAGCCGAAAAGATCCCATGAGTATCAAATAGCTAGGTTTATCAAGATTTATAGGTATGTACCCAAGTCTATGGATTTTACATGTTTACACTTCATATAATTTTATCCGGTTTTGTTTTGTACACAGTCTTTGAAGGTTTATTTTGATTACAGGAACAATGCCTCCAATAAAGCCAACCACTAGACAATCGTCGAGGGCATCGAAGATGAAAGAACCAGAGTTAGGTGAAGGCTCCTCTCCAGGGGTCGCAAAAAAATTGGAGATCCAGAGGTGAGCACAGGGTCCAAGGCGACACTCCCACATTGGGGAGAGATCTCTAAAATGATCAATCAGGAAAAATAACCATAATATATCCCACACAGTGACCCAGATGTGAGGGCGCTTGATGACAAGGTGTTTCTGAATATATGATGGTCGTACCTGCACATGGTAACAAGTAGAACCCCCATCTTTACCTCTATAGAACTTCTGAAGTGGCTCATCGACCACATAGACACACATAAGTGTTTAATCAATGATGACAATGGTGGGTGTGTCGGGGTGTTCCTTCCGGTAGAGGTCCAGAAATAATAAAAACTCTGAGACCCCAAGGAGTGGTTGAATACAGATTTCGTCGTTAAGTTCTATGAGCATCATGACACCAGTTGGGTGATGGCCTCGTGGTGGAGGGAAGACAAGAAATACACCAACTAGAGAACTGGTTGGTACCAAACGACCAACTTAAGGGATCCATACATCTACTTGATGGCCCTCATCTATTGATTATATGGAGAGAAGGACTTCTCCATATTTTCATAGGCATGGATGCCCTTAGCTTACACAGTTGCGATTTCTGGGAGTGACTTCAACTCGAGAGCGATCATTTCTAAGAAACTAAAAATCTGCATACAAGAGGCTTAGACTCCAAAGGAAGGAGAGACACGAGCCTTCTACATGGCTTCATATTTACTTGATGTCACAGGAACATTTTCATCGGCATGAACCTGAGATGGCACCTCACAAAGGTCCTCATCCACGTATATTTTAACATTCTATGGGAGAACAGGTACAAGAAATCTTACTCCCTCATCTGAGATGAATTCATCACACGTATTTATTTTATTTTTTTTAAGAAAGAATGCTCGAGGCTGTCGTCTACGGCCAAAAAGATGATATCAAAGGTATGCCATTGGTACTTGTATGAGCGTGACACCTACATCAGGGCGTCTAGGGCCACTAGAGCACCACATCTCCTACTAGCTCATGTCCCTGACTAGCTTGTAGTGGGAGATATATTCTACCAGACCATCCTGCAAGGTTACAACTCCACCCTGGTCAAGGACAAGAAGCAGGCGTTCATACCTTATGGTTTCCATGTAGGTTTCTACATGGTGAAGGACACGACTCAAGCCAAACAAGAAGGGCTAAGCCAACTAGAGTTTAGATTCCATACATGTCAGCTCCACAACCACGATTCAAAGGGTATGGTATTGAAACATTATTCACAAGTGTCGTCCTACTGGCCATGCGCCCACGACAAATTTGAATATGAAGTCTTCACAGAAAATGCCCAAGACTAGGACAAGGTGGTGGCAAGAATGGTCGACCCAAAAATGACCAATTTCAGGGCCATGAGCTTGGATGAATAGGAGAGGACCATAGAGAAATCGGCTCAAGAGGCCCTCATAGCCAAGGAAGAAATGATAGCGACAAAAGCAACAAAGGTTCCCCTGGTAGCTTTGGTGCAGGATAGAGGTTTCCCTATGATGCAGAATGCACGGGAAAGGGGGTTCCTCATGATATAACATGCACAACAAATAATTTATTAGCTACAAGAAATGATAGTGACAAAAGAAACAAAGGTTCCCCAAGTAGTTATGGTGCATGATAGAGGTTTACCTATGACAAAAAACGCGCGGTAAAGGGGGTTTCTCGTGATAGAACAGGCGTAGAAAATAATTGATCAGCTACAAGACAACACAGACCTCACAGGAATGACAGGGTCCCCTACTGACAAACCAGATGAAAGTCAGATGGGCCCAAGAATCCCTGAACTAATAGACATTGATGAAAATCGTTGGGTTAGGAAACCCTGAATTCACAACGCCACAGGCCAGATCACCAAGAGGTGTTTCATCTCAGCTAGAGACAGTTGGAACATCAGGGAGAGAAAGTGCACCAAACCCCCTCTGTGAATTAATAAACATATATGATGATGAAGAGAGCCCAGAGGTATCTCTGGTGACCCCTGTAGAGATCATAGAGGAAAAGGATCCATAGAAGACATCTTCCCCAACTCTCGACACTCAAATTCAGGGCCTTCCATAGAATGAACAAGAGGTCAAGATTGTCTTAGACACTGAGCTGCCCGATGCACCGAACACCCAAGAAGATAGTCTGAAGGATGAACCAGGGTCAGACGAACAAAAGGAAGTAGCTCCACAGCAACAAATCAGTGTCTCAATAACCGATTATCAAGTAAGTACCGAGCACACCCCCGACACCTCAATTTGAATCATTACTCAACCTCTCGATGAGAGAAAAACAGAAGTCAGACCTTCCGAACACATAGAGGAAGTTCAAGAACCCCGTATTCAACAAATATATACCATCGAGAGCCTCAGAAATATGCTCATTTGGGGAGATCAACAAATTCCCAAAACCATGGATGAAGTTGCTGACATATATGTCATCTCTTGTGACTGGAAAAGGAAAGATATTGTGTAGAGAACCACCAAGAAGGGAAGTATCACTCTAGATTGCTCCATCCTCTTCACCACTGAGGAAAATTTTATCAAAATAGAGCATGCCATGACATCCGAACTTATCAGCGCAGGGATGGAAATCACAGATGCCACCCTGGATAGGGAAAAAGGGATGAAGAGGAATTGGATTCTAGTTTGAAGGAATTGGAACATTTGCGCCACTTGGAAAAATATTACCAGGACACCACACAAGCCGTGGTGTTCCTAAGGAGCGAATTCAATGAATCCTACAAAAAATTTACATATGAATGACACCTATTCATTTGAAGGATAGTTGTGCTTCAATAAGACACCATCATGGCACTGGCAACATGCAAGGGTTGGAGAGGTGGTACGAGAAAGCACACCCAGCCATGGTAAGGATTGACTATATCAGTGCAGTGTAACAAGGTTGAGATGTCGAAGAGCATGACATCTGGGTGCTAAATGAAAGTAGCATCGATAGATTAAGGAAATCGATCGAATATTGGGTAAAAATGGCACAGGATATTCATCAAGAAATCCAATAGAAATGGGTCAAGTGAGAGAAAAGATGGACCAAGATCAACCAAGCAACGAGAGACATCAGCATCCCCAAATTCGGCACACCTGAAGAATTTTTTGAATTGGATGACATAGGCAAAGCACATGCTAAAAAAGACTCATCATGGGCCACCGAAGTAGCAAAGGTGGCAGGCATGGTGCCAGGATAGGTGCAGTAGTTCATGGAGCACCCGATCAAAGATCGATCCATGTTGCAACAGTTAAGTGCCAGAATAGTAAAGTATAGGGCATGAGTAGTAGAGATAAGAGATATTCTTTCGGCCCCAATGGAATAACATAGATTCTCATATGATAACACATGTGAGGATCTCTTCATCAAGTGGTCGGAGTATGAGAAAATTCATCCACTTAAGTGAGATCATTTGATGACTCTTTGAAGAGTGATAGAAGAAAGCGCCATGTGGGAAGGTTTTTTTTTACTTAGATACACTTTAATAGTTATTATTAGTTAATAGTATGTTATAAGTAGGAGATTCGACCTGTTAGCAAAGGGTAGATGGTTGTTGCAAAGACCATCATTTTTGGATTTTGTAAAGAACTATTTCAGAGCTTTCTTAATTGAGAAGTCTTGTTTAGGACCAGAGACAAGTTTGTGTTTTTTCATCAAAAGTGTGTATGATTGGATGTGGAGATGAATTATTTTTTATTTCATCTCATGAATGGATGTTGTAATGAGTAAGAGCTTCTAAATATGTTGTTAAGTTATATGATTCAATGTTTTATAGTTCTTGTCTTTAATGATGAAAATTAAATCGTTTTGTTATTATGTGATCGATGATTAGAGTTAAGAGAATTATTTTTCTTTCCCTAGTTTATTGCATATGTGTTTTCTTTTGATAATCGCACCTCAACCAATAATTGGAACACCAGTAGGTTAATCTATTATTACTAGGCTTCTAGTAGAGAATTGTTGTCTGCATGCTCGAGTGAAAGGCTATCCAAAGCTCAGCCTTCCCTAGTAGTTAATATTTTTCCCACTTTGTTACCCAATTGGTTTATACCCGATTTTATCTTGTATTGTTCCCACTTATAAGAGAAAATACAAAAAAGAGAACTTCTGAACTGAAGGAGAAGCCTTCACAAGAAAACATAAATCCCATTGATTAATTGGTTAGATCGCAAGATCTGGA
>JZKD02S1743489.1:89907-105243 GCA_000966675.3 Picea glauca | reverse complement strand
TGTCCAACATGCCCAATGCAATTCGGATGTACCTGAAAAGGGTAAAAAATGAACAAGTTAGGAGGATATTTTGTTAAAGAAAATGATAAAAATCTAATTCTATAGACTAGCTACAGAATCTTGCGATTTTGTAGCTGGTCTAAATCAGACACAGAATCAGCATTAAAATCAATTCAAATCTTTAAAGAATTAAATTCAATTATTAACAAGTATCTAATGGCTATTTGAAAAGCAAACGAATCATTCAAATTGAGATTATTATACTAATTCGAGATCAAAACAAACCTAAAATCAAATGACTACAGAGATGCATATACTCTGTTTCGTTTGTTGCCACATAATCGGGTGAACAGAATCATATCGAACAGTAATGAAATCGTTTCATATCAATTTGAAATCGAAACAATTAAAACAAATCATAGGCAATTGTTATGTTGTCTCATCAATAGGAAACATGATCGAATCCAAACAAGATCATTTTTAAATCAACATAACTGTATTCACATAACAAACGATCCATGCCTTGAGCGAATTAAATCAAAACTGGCACGTAAATGTTCACAAACAAAATCATAATGAGATCAATCAACAGGATTTGTAGGATTAGTTCAATCGTTTGTTATTGCTATTTGGGGCAAACAAACTCGATTGATATTGAACGAAACCGTTCATTTCAAAATGAATTATAACTGGATTTGACAGAGATAACAAATGTCAACCAATTCATTTTGCAAATTAAAATCAAGCAGAGAAACATATATGATACGAATCCAACTCATGAAAATCATCATGCTAACTAAAGATACACAACAATCCAATCAAAATAAGAGAGAATCGAACAGTTGGAATTTAACATAGTCGTTGTGAACCAAAGTCGTTCCATGATTTGGGTGTAGATATCATTTGCATAGGCTTAAATGAGAATAATGTTTTCATGAAAAACAGAGTCTTTCTTTTTGAATCGAAATCGATCAAAGCTGTATTCCCGATTTAGAAGATTATATCAATTCAAACTCACGAAGTCGTTCCAAAATCACAGCATACAAACTAAATTAGAGCCATATCATACCAAATCAAAACATGATCGTGCTCTAAATTTAGCATGAAAAACCTCCTATTCAGATTAGATGAAAACAAATCCAATCGAAAGCAAACCATCAATTTCGTTAACTCATATCAACAAACAATCAAATCAAATCCAATTAAAACCTATCAATTGCTAAACTGGGAATGAGCAAATCGTGTATGCAAATCAAAACTTCATTTAATTTTAGCAAAGCGAAAACAATGTACAGGATGAACAACATTATGACAGAGCCATTTCAAATGATATATAGAGCTATTTTAAAACCAAACTCAAATCATTATATTAATCCAAGGAATTCACAAAACGAAATTGATACCTCAATTCATACTTGGATGACGAGTAGACAGCTTGATAATGACATTTTGGAGTTGACAATGGCTGTAGCCGATTCAACGTTCCTAAAAATGATGGAACCAGTGGTTCTCTGCTTCCTATCAATAGCTCGAAGCTTGTCCCTTTGGCTTGTCAACACTGTAATTTTATTTTCCAACGCTTTGACTTTCGATTGAAGTAAGGGAACGTCTATATAGTATCGTTCCAATCACATATCACATTGGTCACATGACGACTGTCCAGGCTTCGAAGATGCAGGTGAGGGTTTGGTTATACTACTGAGGGTTTCATTAGGTAGTTTGATCCCTGGGTAACTGGGATTGTTCCTTAGGCAAGGGGGGAGATTCGAAACGAAGTCATAAGGTGGCTCGGAGCATAGACCCTGTGAGTAAGGGTACTCACTAACTAGGAAGCATTCTATGTTAGAGTCTGAATCGTCACTAAGGACTATGGGCTTCTGCTCAACACTAGGTTTGTGCTTATTCCTAGCCAATCTCGAGATAAGCCGAGCGTTCTTTTTTCCTTTGCCATCAATAGTAGGGTTACCTCTAACCTTTTTGCTCACAGGATTTTTTATAGCCTCAACCCTCTCAGTTATAACATTAGGTAATTCAATATCAGCTTCGACTGAGGGTCTAGGAGAGGGCAGTAGAACATGGAAGGGCACGGGTGGCCCGACCTTATCTTCATTAATCACAGGCTTGTCAATCTGGATAAGGTCTATATCATCAAAACCATTTCGAGCGATAAAAGCTCGCCAGCTATCACCGTGGAGACTTAAGTGATGAACAATGATAACTCTGATTAGGCCATGGTGGAACAGGCTACTATCGGCCTTTTCTCTTTTAAACCTTTTTGACATTTTGTATAGGCTACACTAGAAATAGAAAGGCATATTCAATGTATACGCCATAAAATTCATTAACATTCGAAGGTGATAAAGAAAAACGAGTCCATATCGACCCTCACAGGTCACGAATTGTTTAACTACTATCAAAAGGTCACGCCATCGTGTTTTAAGCATGGATATCAGCATACCTCTATCACAGGACGTGACCATTCATGAGATGAACAGTAGTGTCCATGGAACCTCTTCAACCTTAGAATTTTTGAACCATCGCTGGCCTGTGGATGGTAACCTTGTGGCGGAGCTAATGAACTCTTCACTGATTTCCAACTGAATGTCACCCACCTTGGCCCTACAGCCATCAAAAGTTAGGGTGCACTGTTGTGCAACAAATAGATTAAAACCCTCGAATCATTGTACAAAGGTGACCCAACTGCTATCCTCTAAGTCTTTCTAGGCATTGTCGAACAACAAAAAAGATTGGCTACCGTTTGGCTCGATTCGTACCACTGGTGCCATGGAGCCGAGCACACAGTAAGTCCAGGATTTGGATCATAGCACACACAGGAGCAGAGTGCACAAAGGGTTACCCGAGTAACAGAGGTAAAATAGGGATAAGGGAAGGCATTAATGACATCATGTGAAGGTGGTGGAGCTATTTGCTGGCCATGCATAATAGTCATTGCCAAGGTACAACCGTCGGTGCTTTCAACTATACAAATCACAACACACATGTATTATAACTATGCCATTTCAATCCATCCATTGAAACCTTTGGTAAGTGGATAAACCATGCACGCAAGCACTATTATGCCATAGTTTTAAAACCAAACTTACAAATTGAAATTAATACCAATGTTTTGACCATGTGACATGCGTTGTATCAATTCATATCAAGAGTTTAAGCGAGGTACCAATGTGTTTTGAACTAGGTGTCATATCAAATGAAATATATCAAGGGTTTAACCATAACAGCTATATATTTTATGAAACCAATGGTCAAGTAGATCAAACCAAAGAACACATAAATCCAATCGCCAATGCATCACAAACTTAATCACTCATGAAACGAAAATACATGATCAATCAAAGAATGCCAAATGAGTGCATATCAAAAGGTCTTGCCAACTGTATAATGATAATTAAAAGGTAAGCGCAATAGGCATATCGACAAGAAGGATAACGACAATTCAATAATGATTCTAATGCGACTTCGAAAGACCAAGTCTTCACGCTTACAGTCGTGAAAACAAACGTAGGTAAATGCATAAATGTCGCAAAAATAAAAATGTCGTTTAATTGAGAATTGCGATGGAAAATTAATGTTTGCAAAACATTAGTGTAGGCAGCATATAAGACAGTGAAAAATGTGAATTGGCTGCCAACAATGGCGACACACTGGTAGAAGCAGTTATCTCTGCCAAAAGAACAAATTCAGATTAGGACAACAAAGATAATTCCAACTCAAAAGATCAACCAGAAAATTGTATAAACATCATCATTAACCAACTATTCCAGCAGTGTTTTAAAAGATGAAAACGGATAACAGTCCTAAGTCCAGCGAGTTATGACATTAAAGATAAAATCTCCAATACTGTTGATAGAGCCACTGCTGCCAGCAGGCATCCATAGCCTTGGCAGGGTTGCCATTTAACCCTCTCTCACATCTGTATCCTGCCAAGAAGTTCTGGATCAGAATAAAGGACATTAAAGAGGTTTCTTATTTGCAAATTTTCATATACCCGACATTGCTTCGCTGCCAGCGGGCCTGTTCAGTACCCCGACGAAGTTGTCTTGGCATCATGCATGCATTTACCCACTGCCAGCAGACCTATTCAGCATCCCGGCGGGTTTACAAGAACTTCCCATAGCTCTTATTAATAATTTATTTTGTTTTGTTTTTTCATAGATATATATTTGAGTGAGGTGACTCTGAAAATCGTGATATTTTAAGATATTTTTTAAGACCTCATCAGAATTTTTTAGAACTGTTCTTTATTTAGATCCAGAGATGTTTCATTTACAAAAACAACTTCCTAGGACAGGGAGACATCTTCTGAGTCATTCCTTTAAGGAATAGGGATAGCGTAAAAAGCTAATAGATGATCATGACAAGCTTTACTCAGAAATTGAAATTAGTCAACTTCTTTCAAACAACAGACTTTTTCCAACACAGATATAAATTTCAGAAATATACCATTTGATGTTTATAAAAAATTTCTTAGCCATTATTTCAGCGAAGGAATTTTCTATTGTCTTTGTCTGCATAGCTCAGTGTACAGGTATGTGTATTTTCCAAAAACACAAGCTGACAAAATCAAAGGAAAAAACAAAAAAGAAAACGAAAAAGAAAAACAAAAGCAAAATATGTACATAATATACAAGGGTAGTTATCAAGCAAAGTATCTTTTCAGGGCTTGGCCATTCACCAGATAGGTGTCAAGTTGCCCTTCTAGATTCTGCAATCGAAAAGAACTGGGACCCAACTTTTCAGCAATTAAAAATGGTCCAAGCCACAAATTTTGAAATTTTGTGTGCTCTCCCTTTCCCTCGTGTGGTTTGTCCAATTTCAGGACGAGGTCACGTACTTCAAAATTCCTATCAGAAGCAGAGTTAGCATCGAACTATCTTTTAACCAATAGTTGATTTTGATCTAACTTACATTTAGCTTGGGCTCTTACCTCTTCCAGCTTTATCAAAGCGTTAATTCGGTTTACCAAAGGGGGACAATCTTCCTCTTGGATTTTCTGCAACAACTGTAGCGAAGGAAGAAGAATGTGAGGTGGCAGAATTGCTTCTCTACCATAGATGAGAAAAAAGGGGGAGTTACCTATAGCAGCTTTTGGCATTACCCTATCAGGCCACAGCGCATTCAACAGTGCATTGTGCCAATTTTTGTGATTTTCAACCACCATTCTTTTGATGATTTTAATCAAGTTCTTGTTTGTTGATTCTGCCAATCCATTGCCCTGGGGGTAATAGCTAGCAGAATACTTCAATTTGATTCCTTTTTCCAAAGAGAACTCGCTCATCTCAAGAGAAGAAAAGTAAGAAGCATTATCAAATACTAAACAGTCAGGGATACCAAAACGAGTGATAATATTCGAGTTTAAAAAGGCAATTACCTAACTGGTGTTGACGGTTCTTAACGCAACAGCTTTAGACCATCGAGTAAAGTAATATGTGGTTGTCACAATAAACTTGTGTTGTTTTGAGGATAGGGGGTTGATTGGACCTATGATATCAAGGCCCCACTGCTGAAAAGGAGAATCTACTGAAACGGGTTGCAAAGGAAAGGATGGTTTTTGTAACCGCCCTGACACTTTCTAACAAATGATACATTTACGACACAAGGCATGGGCGTCTCTAAAAAGCGTGGGACAGTAATAACCATATCTTAAAACCTTATGGGTAGTGGTGTCACCACCAAAATGACCACCAGCTTCTCTTGCATGCAACTCTAGCAAGACTTTTTCTGCTTCGTCTTTTTCAAGGCAGTGCATCAGTACGCCATGAAAAATTTGATGAAACAAGGTACCATTTACCAGATGAAAGGAGGCAGACTTTAATCTCAATGCTTTTCTTTTAGTAGGATCTAGGTGATGGGGGGCTGGCCCATGTTCAAGACAGAATATTATATCGTTATACCAAGGACTGATAGAGTTTTGTGCGCAACAAATTAGATTCTGATTGTCTTGTCCTAGGTCTGATGTATCGCTTTCTTCTTGTTGTCCTGCTGCTGAATCAGCAACTAACTTGCATAACCCTTGGCCTCTCACTATCTGAGCTGGGGTGATTTCTAAGTCATACTCCTGCAAGGAGGTGACCCAGTTAGCTCTCTTTTCTCCTAGTTCCTTCTGCACTAACAAGTTCCGTACAACTGGGTAGGGTTCAATGACTTTCATCCTAGACTTCAAAAGATAGGACCGAAAGTGCTTAACTTCTTTGAAAACAATGTAGGCTTGTCGATCTACCACTGGGTAATTAAGTTCAGCGCCTTTGAAAGAAGAGCTCATAAAGGCAATGGGTACTTCATTGTTTTGGGCATTCTTTTGGGTTAGGATGGCGGCATAGGAATGGTCAGAAGCAAAAGTGTAGATTGTAAAGTCTTGAGAAAAATCGGGGCTCATGAGAGACAGAGCATCTATTATGGCCTTCTTTATTGCATTAAAAGATTGACTTTCTAGGGGTCCCCTGTGATATTGGGTGTCTTTCTTAATTAGGTTTTTCAAGAGTCTAACCATTTCAGAGAAGCTGGGGACAAATCTTCTCATGAAGTTAATCTGACCTAAGAAAGACTGCATAGATTTTTTGGATGTAGGAGGGGGAAGTTTCGCGATGACTTGAGTCCTTTCGGGGTCAATAATCATCCCCTCGCTTGACACAATAAATCCTAAGAGTTTACCCTGTTCTACTGCAAAGATGGATTTTTTGGGATTCAAGGAGATGCCGTATTTGCGACATCGTTGTAGAACAGCTCGTAAGTGGGTTATATGATCGTTTTTGTTTTTAGAAAATACAGTCACATCATCTAAGTAAAGTACGATGGACTAATTGATTAAGGCTCGAAAAGCAATATCCATTGCTCTCTGGAATGTGGCTCCATCATTAATCAATCCAAAGGGCATTTTACGATAAGCATAAGTGCCCCACGAGGTACGGAAGGTAGTTTTAAGTTGGTCTGGTGGAGACATCAGGACTTGGTTATATCCTGAGAAACCATCTAGTAAGGATAACCTCTCAGAACCAGATACCTGTTGAAGCATCTGTTCCATGGTCGGGACAGGATAGTTGTCTTTATCAGACGCTCTATTAAGGTTTCGAAAATCGACGCAAAGTCGGATTTCCCCACTTTTCTTTAAGACTGGGACAAGGTTAGAAACCCATTGAGTGTGCCTAACAGGAAAAATTATCTTAGCATTTAGGAGCTTATTCAATTATTTTTGAACGGTCGGTTCGAGCTTGGGGTGCATTTTCCTTAGTTTTTGTTGAAAGGGTAAGGTTTGGGGCTTCGTCGGAATGACATGTTGTATGATGTTAGGGTCGAACGTTTTAAGGTCATCATACGTCCATGCAAAGACATCTTTAAACTCTTTGAACAATTTAATAAATGTAGCTTTTTCTTGTTGAGAACACCCCAACCCTAGATTAATGCATTGAGGATTTTCATTAGTTCCTAAGTTTACTTTTTCATATGATAACGAGGAACTATTGGTTTTACAGTTGACCGTCTTTTTAAATTTATCTTGAAGATCATAAAACTTCTCTAATCTAACTACAGATTTAGGGATCGAGTTTACCATATCCGATGAAGATTCAGGAGTTCTTGGATTTGGCATTACTGTGAAATCATGCAAATTGTCGTTGTGCATGTGTTCGTCTATCACCGTGCCTTGACAGGTTTCTTCCATGTGTAGAAAGTTAATAATCTTCTGATCATCGTCAAATACTCTCCAATTCGTGATGTTTTCAGGAACGAATGGTATGAACAACATCTCAATGGATAATGCATCTGGGGACAAGCCTTCTGCAGGAAGAAGTTTAAAAGCTACATTAGCTAATAAATCTTCTTCAGAGTTATTCAATCTAGGAATAGAATTTATATTGAAAGCAGAAAATTTATTCATTAAATTCCATACCTCAGACTGGTAGCTTTTGAGATGTGGAGAAAGACAGTGGATAGAATCTCTTACCTGTCTAACCAGTATTTGAGAGTCACCAAAGACGGTTAAATTTTGAATGTTCATATCCAAAGCTTTTCTGAGACCTTGTAGTAAAGCCTCATATTCGGCAGTATTATTAGTACATTTAAATTCCAACCTACATGCCATCAATGTTTTGTTACCTATCGGTTCGATAATGACACAGCCTGCACCAGCGCCTTCTTTGGACTTTGACAGATTAAAATAAAGAGACCAAATTTGATTTCCATCGGGTACATGAGACCATTGCGTGGAAGCTGTCGGCTGCGCATATGCTACAATCTTGGACCGTTGTTTAGGATTTGTGATAGGTGAAGCCTCGACCATGAAATTTTTGAAGAAGGTGTCCATCCCTTGTACTTTGGGTGAATTAGCAGAAGGTGTAAATGGTTCGTTGGGATCGTTTAAATCCGTGACTATGAACTTAAGGTAGCGTTCATGATTCACTTTTATCTTATTAGGCTTGTCGTTCTCTAGAAGCCATAGATGAGACCAATCTGTTGCAAAATAACCATGTAGCTGCTCTGACCAATCCCTGCTTAAAAACAGACCATACACTTCTGGAATATCCACAACAATTATATCAATAACTTGATGAAACTTGGGGTTAGACGATAATCTAATAAGCACATTCTTTAGTTCGCCTATAACTTTAACATTTGTACGATCAAGTTGTATGATTTTTAAAGTAGATGGTTCAAATTCTGCGTTAATTTTTTGGCATACAAACCACGACACCACATTGGATGACGCTCCTGAGTCTACCATACAATTGTGTACATTTCTATTAAAGATTTCGAAAGTTAACAAAAATGGAGGTACATTTTTGCGACTACTAAGAGTAGTAGCTTGTGGATTTTTACTCGCAGTTTCTAAAGCTATTTTATCTACATTATTTACATTATTTACATTACTTAGATGAAGGCTTCCTTTATCTTGAGGATCAGGATTGTTTTTAGTGGAAGTCTTCTGGGGAACTTTGTTTTGCACAACCTTGTTACCACTTGAATTACCATTTTTGCCATTCTCTGAGATATTTTGTAACATTTTTTGTAGCAGAAATGGAAACTTCATTAACTCATAAACATAAATCTTAGCTCTCAACATTTTAAGATCTTCAACTACATCATAATCTAAGTTGGGGTTCACATTACTCTGTTTAGTCTCATCTAATTTAGATTACTTTGGAGGCGAAGTTGTAGTGTTTTCGGAAGAAGGTTTGTTTATTGTCTTACTCCTAGTATTATAGGGATGTACTATCTCGAAGTTATCTTGAAAGATGCTATCCAAGAAGTGTCGAAAAATGTTTGGAGAAGACTCTTCTTCTTGAACTGTCTCTTGTTCAACTACCTCCTCAGGGATCTTAAGAGGCATCAAGTTATCTTGGGCTTCTAGAATTGTTTGAAGACCGCATTGCAGACTGTCTAGATTAAGGCCTTCGGTGGTTGGATTAGGTCGGTTGGTAGGAAAAGGCTTCTGGAACGGGGGTTTGTAAGTCCCTTTGCTCGAGGAAGCTTCTTCGGTCATCCTTTTTAAGTCTGTAACTTGATTTGACAGTTTTTGAACAACTTTAGTTAAGTTTTCTAAAACAGAGTTTTCAAGTTGTGTTTTACTTTGAGTAGGTCTGGGGAGGATTTTGATCTTCTTTTTGGAAGAAGAACAAGTCTCTGTTTCGTTGCTAGTAGAGTCTTTAAGACTAAGAATGTCTTTTTCAATTTAGCTGGCCTCCTCGAAGGCTTCTAACAACGTGGCTTTCTTAGATCGTTTAACCCAAATAACTATACTTTGATGCAAAGCTTTAGTGTAGTATGCTATTATAAGACTCTTAGCAGGCATGGAATCCGTAGGGATTCAGTTTTTGAGTGTCAAGAATCTTTGATTAAAGTCTTTAACTTTTTATTTTGGGTTCATTCTTAAGCTAGAAATATCCATGACTAGGACTTCTGGAGGTTTACCGTCTTTGAACTTTTCCAAAAAGAAAGACTCAAACTTTTCTCAAGACACGATGGTATGGGGATGTTGGGAAAAGTACCATGTGGATGCATTGCCCTCGAAAGTATAAGGGAACAACCTACAAAGTTGGAATTTAACATAGTCTTTGTGAACCAAATTCGTTCCATGATTCGGGTGTAGATATCATTTGCACAGGCTTAAATGAGAATAATGTTTTCATGAAAAACAGAGTCGTTCTTTCCGAATCGAAATCGATCAAAGTTGTATTCCCAATTTAGAACATTATATCAATTCAAACTCACGAAGTCGTTCCAAAATCACAGCATACAAACTAAATTAGAGCCATATCATACCAAATCAAAACATGATCGTGCTCTAAATTTAGCATGAAAAACCTCCTATTCAGATTAGATGCAAACAAATCCAATCGAAAGCAAACCATCGATTTCGTTAACTCATATCAACAAACAATCGAATCAAATCCAATTAAAACCTGTCAATTGTTAAACTGGGAGTGAGCAAATCATGTATCCAAATCAAAACTTCATTTAATTCTAGCAAAGCGAAAACAATGTATAGGATGAACAACATTATGACAGAGCCATTTCAAATGATATATAGAGATATTTGAAAACCAAACTCAAATCATTATATTAATCCGAGGAATTCACAAAACGAAATTGATACCTGAATTCATACCTGGATGATGAGCAGACAGCTTGATCATGACATTTTGGAGTTGAAAACGGCTGTAGCCAATTCAACGTTCCTAAAAATGATGGAACCAGTGGTTCTTTGCTTCCTATCAACAACTCGAAGCTTGTCCCTTTGGCTTGTCAACACTGTAATTTGATTTTCCAATGCTTTGACTTTCGATTGAAGTAAGGGAACATCTATATAGTATCATTCCAACCACATATCACATTGGTCATATGAAGACCATCCGGGCTTTGAAGATGCAGGTGAGGGTTTGGTTATACTGCTGAGGGTTTCGTTAGGTAGTTCGATCCCTGGGTAACTGGGATTGTTCGTTAGGCAAGGGGGGAGATTCGAAACGAAGTCATAAGGTGGCTCGGAGCACAGACCCTGTGAGTAAGGGTACTCACTAACTAGGAAGTGTTCTATGTCAGAGTCTGAATCCTCACTAAGGACTATGGGCTTCTGCTCAACACTAGGTTTAGGCTTATTCCTAGCCAATCTCGAGATAAGCCGAGCATTATTTTTTCCTTTTCCATCAATAGTAGGGTTACCTCTAACATTTTTTCTCACGGGCTTTTTTATAGCCTCAGCCTTCTCAATTATAACGTCGGGTAATTCAATATCAGGGTCGACCAAGGGTTTAGGAGAGGGTAGTAGAACATGGAAGGGCACGGGTGGCCCGACCTTAGCTTCATTAATCACAGGCTTGTCAATCTGGATAGGGTATGTATCATCAAAACCATTTCAAGTGATAAAAGCTCGCCAGCTATCACCGTGGAGACTTAAGTGATGAACAATGATAAGTCTGATTAGGCCATGGTGGAACAGGCTACTATCGACCTTTTCTCTTTTAAACCTTTTTGACATTTTGTATAGGCTACGCTGGAAATAGAAAGGCATATTCAATGCATACCCCATAAAATTCATTAACAGTTGAAGGTGATAAAGAAAAATGAGTCCATATCGACCCTCACAGGTCACAAATTGTTTAACTACTATCAAAAGGTCATTCCATCGTGGTTTAAGCGTGGATATCGGCATACCTCTGTCACAGGATGTGTCCTTTTGTGAGACGAACAGTAGTGGCCATGGCACCTCTTCAACCTTAGAATTTTTGAACCATCGCTGGCCCCTGGATGGTAACTCTATGGTGGAGCTAATGAACTCTTCACTGATTTCGAATTGAATGTCACCCACCTTGGCCCTACAACCATCAAAAGTTAGGGCGAACTATTGAGCAACAAATAGATTAAAACCCTTGAATCATTGTACAAAGATGAGCCAACCGCTATCCTCTAAGTCTTTCTGGGCATTGTCGAACAGAAGCAAATCTTGGCTACCGTTTGGCTCGATTCGTACCACGGGTGCCATGGAGCCGAGCACATGGTAAGTCCAGGGTTTGGATCATAGCACACACAGGAGCAGAGTGCACAAAGGGTTACCCGAGCTAACAGAGGTAAAACAAGGATAAGGGAAGGCATTAATGACATCGTGCGAAAGTGGTGGAGCTATTTTCTGGCCATGCATAATAGTTATTGCCAAGGTACAATCATCGGTGCTTTCAACTATACAAATCACAATGCACATGTATTATAACTATGCCATTTCAATCCATCCATTGAAACCTTTGGTAAGTGGATAAACCATGCGTGCAAGCAATATTATGCCATAGTTTTAAAACCAAACTTACAAATCGAAACCAATACCAATGTTTTGACCATGTGACATGCATTGTATCAATTCATATCAAGAGTTTAAGTGAGGTACCAATGCGTTTTGAACTAGGTGTCATATCAAATGAAATATATCAAGGGTTTAACCATAACACCTATATATTTTATGAAACCAATGGTCAAGTAGATCAAATCAAAGAACATATAAATCCAATCGCCAATGCATCACAAACTTAATCAGTCATGAAACAAAAATACATGATCAATCAAAGAATGCCAAATGAGTGCAGATCAAAAGGTCTTGCCAACTATATAATGATAATTAAAAGGTAAGCGCAATAGGCATATCGACAAGAAGGATAACGACAATTCAATAATGATTCTAATGCGACTTCGAAAGACCAAGTTTTCACACTTACAATCATGAAAACAAACAAAGGTAAATGCGTAAATGTCACAAAAATAAAAATGTCGTTTAATTGAGAATTGCGACAAAAAATTAATGTTTGCAAAACATTAGTGTAGGCAACGTATAAGACAGTGAAAAATGTTAATTGGTTGCCAACAATGGCGACACACTGGTAGAAGCAGTTATCTCTGCCAAAAGAACAAATTCAGATTAGGACAACAAAGATAATTCCAACTCAAAAGATCAACCGGAAAATCATATAAACATCATCATTAACCAACTATTCCAGTAGTGTTTTAAAAGATGAAAACGGATAACAGTTCTAAGACCAGCGAGTTATGACATTAAAGATAAAATCTCCAATACTATTGACAGAGCCACTGCTGCCAGCAGGCGTCCATAGCCTCGGCAGGGTTGCCATTTAACCCACTCTGACATCTATATCCTGCCAAGAAGTTCTAGATCAAAATAAAGGACTTTAAAGAGGTTTCTTATTTGCAAATTTTTATATACCCGACATTGCTTCGCTGCCAGTGGGCATGTTCAGTACCCCGGAAAAGTTTTCTTAGCGTCATGCATGCATTTACCTACTGCCAGCAAACCTGTTCAGCATCCCAGCGGGTTTACAAGCACTTCCCACAGCTCTTATTAATAATTTATTTTGTTTTATTTTTTCATAGATATATATTTGAGCGGGGTGACACTGAAAATTGTGATATTTTAAGATATTTTTTAAGACCTCATCAGAATTTCTTAGAACTATCCTTTATTTAGATCCAGAGATGTTTCATTTACAAAAACAACTTCCTAGGACAGGGAGACATCTTCTGAGTCATTCCTTTAAGGAATAGGGACATCGTAAAAAGATAATAGATGATCATGACAAGCTTTACTCAGAAATTGAAATCAGTCAACTTCTTTCAAACAACAGACTTTTTGCAACACAGATATAAATTTCAGAAATATACCATTTGATGTTTATACAAATTTTCCTAGCTGTTATTTCAGCGAAGGAATTTTCTATTGTCTTTGTCTGCATAGCTCAGTGTACAGGTATGTTTATTTTCCAAAAACACAAGATGAAAAAATCGAAGGAAAAAACAAAAAAACAAACGAAAAAGAAAACAAAAGCAAAATATGTACATAATATACAAGGGTAGTTATCAAGCAAAGTATCTTTTCAGGGCTTGGCCATTCACCGGATAGGTGTCAAGCTACCCTTCTAGATTCTGCAATCGAAAAGAACTGGGACCCAACTTTTCAACAATTAAAAATGGTCCAAGCCACAAATTTTGAAATTTCGTGTGCTCTCCCTTTCCCTTGTGTGGTTTGTCCCATTTCAGGACGAGGTCACATACTTCAAAATTCCTATAAGAAGCAGAGTTAGCATCGAACCAGCTTTTAACCAATAGTTGATGTTGATCTAACTTACGTTTAGCTTGGGCTCTTACCTCTTCTAGCTTCATCAAAGTATTAATTCGGTTTACCAAAGGGGGACAATATTCCTCTTGGATTTTCTACAACAACTGTAGCGAAGGAAGAAGAATGTGAGGTGGAAAAAGTGATTCTCTGCCATAGATGAGAAAAAAGGGGGAGTTACCTATAGCAGCTTTTGGTGTTACCCTATCATCCCACAATGCGTTCAACATTGCATTATGCCATTTTTTGTGATTTTCAACCACCGTTCTTTTAATGATTTTAATCAAGTTCTTGTATGTTGATTCTGCCAATTTGTTGCCCTGGGGGTAATAGCTAGTAGAATACTTCAATTTGATTCCTTTTTCCAAAGAGAACTCACTCATATCAAGAGAATAAAAGTAAGAAGCATTATCAAATACTAAACAGTCAGGGATACCAAAACGAGTGATAATATTTGAGTTTAAAAAGGCAATTACCTGACTGGTGTTGACGGTTCTTAATGCATCAGCTTCAGACCATCGGGTAAAGTAATCTATGGCTGTCACAATAAACTTGTGCTGTTGTGAGGATGGGGGGTTGATTGGACCTATGATATCAAGGCCCCACTGCTGAAAAGGAGAATCTACTGAAACGGGTTGCAAAGGAAAGGCTGGTTTTTGTAACCACCTTGATGCTTTCTAACAAATGATACATTTACGACACAAGTCATGGGCGTATCTAAAAAGTGTGAGCCAGTAATAACTGGCTCTTAAAACTTTATGGGCAATGGTGTCACCACCAAAATGACCACCAGCTTCTCCTGCATGCAACTCTAGCAAGATTTTTTCTGCTTCGTCTTTTTCAAGGCAGTGCATCAGTACGCCGTGAAAGCTTTGACGAAACAAGGTACCATTTACCATATGAAAGGAGGCAGACGTTAATCTCAACGCTCTTCTTTTAGAGGGATCCAGGTGACAGGGGGCTGACCCATGTTCAATACAGAATTTTGTATCGTCATACCAAGGACTGACATAGTTTTGTGCGCAATAGATTAGATTCTGATCGTGTTGTCCTAGGTCTGACGTATTGCTTTCTTCTTGTTGTCCTATTGATGAATCGGCAACTAACTTGCATAACCCTTGGCCTCTCACTATCTGAGCTGGGGTGATTTCTAAGTCATACTCCTGGAAGGAGGTGACCCAGTTAGCTCTCTTTTCTCCTAGTTCCTTCTGCAC